>JAZGTK010002809.1:0-29976 GCA_036877625.1 Ambastaia sidthimunki | reverse complement strand
ACAGTAATGAAGTTCCATCTATGCTGAGCTTTTACTGGCTGCTTTTTCTCATATTCAGTCAATATTCAAGTCATCCATTTTTGCACATTTGTTTTAATAAACTTGTTTTTTAATTACAGAAATTAAGTTGTAGTAATTGTATAAATGCCTACAAAACTAATTTCAAAGATTTCTCATGAAAGTGGGTGAATCTTTCGAAAACAGGTCACAAATAATGATTTATATTATTATATAAGTAAAGGAAATTCTATTTTGCACAAATAGAATTTGTGATAATACACACAGCATCTCTATCTCTTCTCTCTGTCATTTCATAACATTTCCATCATAGCATTCATTCTCAAGGTTTCTACACTAAATCAGAGTATCGTCATGGAAACAAACAGAGGCAAGAATGTAAGATTCACTGCAGACGTCTCTGTGTGATTGTTCTTGTTCTTGGAACTCTCCAGTGCTTCTCAATTCTGTACATCTCACAGAGCAGAAGAAGAGTTCAGTACTGATATCAATACTCTTCTCATCCAATGTTTCACTGGAAAGTGATTCTAAAACTGACATAAAGAACTGGCATAAATAATGAATTATATATGTAATACATAAATTACCAACCCTAAACATGAGCAACACTAACTGATGCTTGCTTTAGCCACTAATAATAATAAAAAGTGAAAGAAGCCTACAGTCGTGACCTGATGGTTAGAAAGTGTTCACTCCTTACCGGTATGGGCTCAATGCAGGTCCCATTTTGATTATAGGGTTACAGGGTTAAGTATAGTCACTTTCATTTTTTACTACAAGAAAATATAAAACCCACAATGATACAAAATGTAAAATGTGTGCAAAAATGAATAGCCTTGGACATAACATGGAACTCCTGACTTGCCTTTGGCTACTTTTGATTTTAATTATATTCACAAATATAATGTGAATTAGCTCTATTCACACACACTCTCTCTCCCACACACACATACCGTTTCATTCCTCACATTCTTACTCCAGTTCTCCAGTCAATGTCTCTCAAAGTGAGTCAGACCTTTTCTACCTTTCATAAACCCTCTGCACAGTAGCTTGCAAAACATCTCTACCTACACACAAATGCACACACACACAATTCACGATACTGAAAGAGCCCAAGATGCAGAAAGAACATGACACAAAAGGCACTTTGGTAAATAAAACATTTGCACTGCTAGAATGTAATGTACTGTAAAGGCATGAGTTGTAAGTCTATTTATTTGACTTGTTTTATGATTTTTTATTTAAATACCTTTACAGTGCCTACAATCTCCTCAGGAGGACAAGTGGAAAACAGCTTTCAACACCACCATAGGCCACATAAATACTTCATTATGCTGTATGGCTTTAGTTAATGCCATTTTCATGTTCCAGGCCTACATGAATGAAGTACTGCAGCACTTTCTCCATCAGCTTGTGATTGTGTATATTGATCATATCTTCTGCTGTTCCACTTCACTAACTGAATGTGAACTATCAAACAGCTTCTGCAAATTCCTCTGCCAGCACAATCTCTGCATCAATGCATCAATGCTGAAAGTGCTTGTTTCAAAACACTGCATTGTCACATATTTGATCTGATTTTACACATTCTCATGGAAATACACTATTCCTGGTTGTACAAAGCCCCTGCTTTACAATTATGTAACGGGCTCAGATTGGCCAAGTGTGTTGTAATGGACAAACCGTATTGTCTGGAAATGTCGTGAAGTTTACTCAAATTCTAAGCATCATGAATCATGACATCACAAAACTAAGAAGAGCGCTGAACCTCTTTTTAGCCATTAAATGTCCTTGAAAGACAAATTCAGTTAAAGAGTATATCTCAATGTATCTAGCATTGTAATTTTGCAGATATTGTTTAAGCTCAAATCTATAGGTTAGCATAGATGCATTTATGCAAATGCTGCTTCTCAGTTCTACTTATACTATACCCGAAAAGTAGGTACTGTTTCTGTTATGGAAAAGTATACACATTTCGGTAAATAACCAAGTATGCAAAGTACTGGAATATACTAACATATAAAGGAAGTGACCACTGTTGCCTAGACAACATTGTGATCCTTAACAATCACACACATCAAAATACTCTTCCTTGCATTTAAGCATTTCTTCATTTATTATTTCTTATGTAAGGTTTACTATATATAAATCATGCTAGCATAATCCTAATTCATGCTAAAACATGCTAGCATTATACTAAAACATGCTAACATTATTAACATTATACCTATCCAGTACTAATTTAAAATACTATTTAGGATAGATAGTATACAAATTGTAAAGCAGGGAGTGTTCTAAAGTGCTTACCCTACTAAAACAATAATAATAATGCATTTCTACTGTACTGTGCCATAGGGGCCTATGATTTGTCAGTAACTTGGCTCCACCCCATCTCTGTTTGAAACTAAACTTTAGTTTTACAGATGGACAAAAAATGTTTCTAAAAACCATGACCAAAATTGGCTACAGGCATGTACTGATCAGTGTTTTTGTGTCCCATTGCAGCACTAACAGACAGACTTTTCACAGATTTAATTACCTCTTTGCACCAGCATCGTAACTTCACCTCCTTGTGGGCATTTGCTGAGAAAGTCCACCACCTGGTTGTGGCTCATTCCCTGAACATTCCTCTTGTTCACTTCTACTAGGATATCTCCCTCCTTTAGTCCTCGGCATCGTGGGTAATCAACGATCTGCTTCACCTTTTGCCCTCCGCCACTAAGACTGTCTGCAATGGTAAATCCAAAGCCCTTATCCCCCTTCTCAATGTGAACCGTGATCAGCTCAGGCTGTGTAGCTATGGACGATGCCAGAGTCACTACATCATTACCATAACTGAGGCAGCTGTCACCCGTTACTAGCAGAGTGCTTTCTGTCCCAGGGCTGTAAGGGGTAGACTCATGGCTGGAGGTCATGCCAATGGTACTGGCACCAGTTGCCATCTGAACGGCCATGCCTGGAATGGGTTCAAACCCCTCCTGACCATTGACGATGATGGGTTCTTTATCAAGGATGGCTACAGAGGTGACCAGGCTGGTGTTAGGATCATCAGGGTCAAAAGGAAGAGGGTAGCCCCGGCACAGCTCCAGTTGGACCATAGAACCGATTGGAATGGACTGAAAAATCTTCACCACCTGGGCATGAGTGTATCCCAACACTATAGTGTCATTCACACTGACAATAACATCACCTGAAGGACGCAAATAGAAAAAACACATTAGAGGAACACTCTACCTCAGTTTCATGTTTCTCAAATTCTTAAATGAAACGCCACACAAAAAAATGTTGCCCATAAATGACTTACCCTCAAGGCACCCTAGGAAAATATGACTTTCTTTCAGTCGAACACAAGTGTTATATTTAATAATATCTTCCCAGCTTTAAAGTGGCAGTGAATGGTACCCAATATTTTGAAGCTTCAAAAAGCAAGTCCATCCATCAAAAAAGTAATCCGTATGAAATAAGTAAATTAATAACAAATTTTAATTTATTGGTGAAGTACATAAACATGTTTGATCATTTGTCTGTACTCTGTGTTTTTTAAAATCTCAGTATTATGTGTAAAGCTGCTTTGAAGCAATGTAACATTGTTACATTGGTACGAGCGCTAGATAAATAAAACTGAATTGAATTTTAATGTATTTAAAAGAAGGATTTATTTGAAAACCAAAAAGTAATAGTTGAGTAAAAAAGCAGATAAGTCCTGATACTTTCAATGATCCAGTGGACCACTGAAAACAAGCTTTTCAGTCCAGCCTAACTGAAAACATAGCAATATCCAACAGTTTTAACAGTAACTAGATTTTTTACATTGTCTGCAGGAAGCATGAGTGCTGCTTACTGCTTAACCATGCAGCTAAGTTTTTAATGACCATGTATTGCCAAAGAGGCACCTGACTGACATGTAAAGGAACTAATCACAATTAAGTTCAACATCATGTTTCCAGTTGGAATGTTGAAGAATGTGGCACACAAATTTTACAGAAGTTGTACAATTTAACCAATCAGATGGAGGCTTTGAAACTCCTAAAGTGTTTCCAATTTCGTGTGCCCTATGCATCAGATTTTCGGTCTGTAGATGTGGCACTAATCAAAGAGCTGCATCTTGTTAAATATGTGCAGCATCCAGTAAATGCTAATCACAAGCATTTCCTCACATCAGAAAGTGTTATTTGGCTGTCCGCTGTAACTAGTGAGATTTTTAGTGAGTCCTTTTGCACTGTTGGTGACCACCTCAAGCCGGTGTCCTGTGACTTCATGTACATTTTTCTTAAAATAATTTGCTGAATTCTGCTTTGCGACCAATGTCATACTGTTTTCTGTAAGATTTTATAAACATTTAATGTTCATTGAATTTCTCAATAAACTTTGTGCAACATTTGTCAGCATTCAATTTTCATTAAAAAAATGATCAATTTTTATTTTTAATAGCTTTAATATCAATTGATCTGTATTACATGTGAATTGTGAATGAATGGTCACATGTTGTGTTATGGTATACATGTATTCCACAACAAACCAGAAGAGGTAAAACATCACATAGTGACTAATGAGAAATCTTTTGGGTGGTGAAAAATAAGTCATTAAAATGACCAATATCTATGAGAAGTTTGGAGAATATACTGACCTGTTTCCATTTTGCCATCCACCGCAGCAGGCCCATCTAGCACCAAACTTTTTATCTGTAAAAACTCATCCGGTTCATCTCCACCCACTACAGTAAAGCCGAATCCACGCCTGCTCTTCAGCAGTTTGGTGCTTATGAACGTCCCCTTCAGCTCAGCTGGATTACGGGTGAAGAACGGCTTACCTCCTGAACAAACATTAATAAATACATATTTTTGTGGTTGAATCGACATCATACATAACAAATGAGAATTAAGGACAGTAAGGCTTACGCTTGGGACCCAGGGCTGGCAGAGCGGGTGGGCTGCTCTGAGGGTCTCTGTATGTCTCCAGGTGACTGGGCACATATGTACCAATTGCAGCTCCAGCAGATGAATGCTCCTCAATCCATTCTGACCAAATTTAAACAAAAAGTCTTAAAAATAAATCTAGGATTTTTTAATCTACTTACTGGCATCATTTGCATTGTCATTGTACTGCACAACCTCAAGGGGCTCAAGGCATTTATAAAATGTCAGCATCAGCAAGCCACACATGTACAATAATAAAAGACACATATACAACACATACTTCAACTGATTAATATATTAAAATGCTATAGCAACATCACAGGAAATATCAATCTATTTCAGAATGTGTCTGCAGAGAGACTGAAAATGGCACAAACCTCTGATGTAACGGCCACCTTCAGGTGACTCCTGGGTGTCGAGCTGCTTATTACGCCGGGCGTCCAACAATGGGTTCTCATATTGAGTTTTACGATTAACATGACTGAAAAAGACATACACAGAGTCACTGCATTCCACTTGTTGATTCTAATATAGTTGTTTTAGAAGTGAAAATATTTGCTTTGACAACACTATACATACATTTAAATTCTTAACACTAATTTAACATCAAAGAGATTTGACCAAAAAAGTTAAATTCCTTGCGTATTAGGGAATTGAATAATGGTTTAATTAAAATAATCTTTGATGTGACCAAATACAGTAGTATTATTAAACAGAGTATTATAGTAAATCTAACCATTTATTAAAAGCCATAATTTGCGCTTTAAATTTTTATTTATAGTTTAGTGCATTTTCCATCCCTATTACAAACATTTTTCCAACACTTACTCAACATAATATACACCATACACTGGGTCATCAATCTTCTCCCAGCCAGGGGGCAGAACTGGCACACATGCAGGACAGGAAACAAATCAGAGAGATAAGACACATTTAATGTCTTTTCAGCAATCTCTCTATGCACCACTGTAAAAATTACACTGCGCAGAAAATACAGTATATGTAAAACATACCAAGATCATTGTCTAGTTCTTCTGTGTGGACACCCTCTTCTCCAAATGAAGTAAAGCAATATGGAAATAAAGACAAACAGAGAGAGAATGTGAGTATCTTTCCAATGACAAAATCATGCAAGCATAAACTACAATTTATTTCATCTCATCTATGAACATTATTTGTTAGTCCCGTTGGATTGATTTCCATCATCTTACATCTACATGTCACACATTACATCACACTGCCATTAAAATCTGAATAACAGTGTGAACAGCATAAACAACATGGAATCTGATCTTGATTTGAACCACTTTCATATGTGGTTCTAAATCGGCTACAGGTCTGATATTTCGTCATATCGGAATTTGTGCGACTTTTCTGCTGCTGCTTCTGTTGCGTGCTACGTGACATCTTATGTTATTGTTCTTGTGCGCATGCAATTCAGTTCAGGACCATGTCCAGTTCACACAGGTTGTTGTATGTTGTATGGGCCACATTTTGAAACAATGTGAACAGCCAAACAATAAAATCAGATCAGAGCGAAAAATGCAAATTGAACATTAAGGCCTGCAGTCTGAATGTAGTCTCATTGTGGGGTGTTCGAATAGGGCTTGTGTCTGAGGGGGGCTGTGATTATGTTATCAGCTGTCTTTGGATGTCAGAGGCTTTGTAATTTAGTGAGTTTCTGGGGTTCATCTCTTACTGACACATTTTATATTTCATAGTTTACCGCAGTGTCATTCAAAGTTTGCTTAAAAACGTGTTGGATCTGTGAAGAGTTTGGTGTATCAATCTCTCTCTCAGAAGCCTTTTTTATTATTTAGACATCTCAACAATTGTTCATACTCTGGGTGTGTTTTATCTTTTTATTTGTCAACATTTTCATGTTTTTTTTTTACTCAAAGCAGGTATTAAATATATTATATTTTCTGGCACAAAGCAACTTAATGATAATAAATAAGCATAATAATAATAGCCACTGTCTATTTTCTGGCTATAATAAGAAGTCCCGTCTGTATGTCTGAAAACCAGCTGTAGTTTTTCTACGTACACACTGACAACGAGTTGAGTTGCACAATAAATCATACTGTCATAAATAAAATGCCCATACATTTAAACCCCATAAACCCCTGCACACATGTACAAAGGTCAAAGTAATAAATCATTTTGATATAAAGTATTATGATACTAAAAACTGACAATTCTTATAAATAACTGAACAATGTGTTGTCATTTACTGTGTTTAATATTACTGACACATTTAATATGCCTGCCTGTCTGTTCTCATCTCCTGCTGTAGTTTTGTTTTGGTTTCCTGCCTCACCCTGACTGTGCCCAAGTGCCTTTCCCCTAATCAGCCTGTGTATTTATAGCCACTGTATTTTCCTGGTAGTCATGTGTGTAATCCTGTATATGTAAGGCTTGCCTGTTCCTCTGCTCTTCCCACCTCTTCACATTTGTGTTTTGCACAGCTCATTATGATTTGTTCAGATATGTGTAATTTCTTAGTTTAAAAAAATGTAGAAGAAGAAAGCGCAGTCAGGACTGATGACTAAATAACTAAATAATACAGACTGATGAAGAAACGCTCTCTATTGGTAAATAAACCCGTGGTATTAAGACTGAACAAACAAAACAACGGCTTCTGTTGCTATAACTGCATCTTCTTCAGGGAATGCTTGCCGTTGCTGCAGACACTTGCCTGCATTAAGCCAAAACAACATTAATGAAGGCTGGGCAAAGACAGTGGCTGAGACTGCTCGCCTACACAACTGATATGGCAATATTCATTTATAAAGAGTACAAAGTTCCCTTAAATTTGTGTAGCTAGAAATACATTAAATTGATGTCCACGTAGTGTAGGTACTATACATTCACTGTTTAGCTGGGTATATGCAAATCATGAAGCATGAGTAAGAGAATTGCAAATAAAAAATCCAGATGCATTACGACATCAGAACAGTAGAATTAATGTAACAATTAGCAGAGCCAACGAGTGTATGCAAATAAATGACCTGCCTGATCATGAACTGGACAAAAGGTCTTACCATCATCTTCACACTCTAGTGGCTTTGGCTGCTTATCCTGACACCTCGGGTCCATCCATGAGGTTGTCTTTGTGTTGTGGCTATAAACAACAACAAATTATATAAGAGAAAATTCTCTTAAAATAAGAACAGGTTACCACCATTATCTCACACTTATGTCATTCTAAATTTGTATGACTTTCTCTCTTCTTTACAACATGAAAGAAACTTTTTTAACCGAATTTAATGTCGGTTCAATGTTAGATGGATTCAATAAAAAGGCAGGACATTATGACTACACTATGACTACAGCACCTAAAACTGTTATCAAAATATTATGCTGTATATGATACAATAATAATATAATCACAAACAACCCAATATTTGTGCAGTTTCACAATTAAATTGTACCAACCATCATGACACCTTATTACATCATACATTGTAAATGCTACCCAATGCTTGCCCTGTCCAAATTTTACAAGCACCCTCTGAGGCCACTATCCACACTATCAGTGAACGTGCACTAAAGCGGACATCAAAACTTTGTTTTAAATAATGCTTCTGGATCTTTTGTAAACAATAGAAATTGTTGTGGCAACCACCACAACTATATTGTGAAATTGTGTAAATATTGCTATTCACTATATTACTGCATGTCCTTTTCCTTTTGACAAAGAAAGAAAGGCACACACATTTGAAACAACATGGGGGGGGGGTTGTATATCAAATACATTTTGTATGCAATAACATTATCATCATCTGTTTCACATACAAGATTTTTGCATAACCACATTTTAAGCTGTCTTGGTTCCAGAAGTATTACTTTTTCTAAAGGGATTTTTTTTTTTTTAATCTTTAAACAGTTCTAAGAAATACAGTTCTAAGATGGTAGCAGAATTGTTCAAAATGTTAATCAATCCACCAAAAACCTTGTTTAACATACTTTTACTATAAGAAAAACATTTTAATTTATAAGGGTTGAGAATTATAGTTAAAACAGAACATCCTTATGGAGAAGTTGAATAGCATCTTGACACCTTATTACATCATACATTGTAAATGCTACCCAACGCTTGTCTGTCTTTTAGGGGGAGTCGTGGTCAAAGGTTAGGTAATCCAAAGGTTGCAAATTCAGTTTCCACAGTTAGCAAAAAATAACCCTTGAGCAAGGCACCTTTCCTCCAGCTGCAGCGATTGCTTCCCACTGCTCCAGGTGTGTGTGTTCACTACTCACCAGATGGGTTAAAATGTAAAGGTCATCATTTCTATGGTGCTTTCTATGGTTCTATAGTGTGTAACAGTTAAGTTTGACCATCAGCACATATACATATCAAAGTATCATGATATTATTCTCTAATACTATTACTGTATGATAGTCCTGCCACCATACATTTCCAAGTAATGCTACCTTCCTTTAAATTCTTCATTATGTAATGTAGACTGTGTTTTTGACATATCAGCTATAACTGTTTCAAGTTAATGGTACTGTTAGTGTCATGTGGGTTGCAACATGGTTCTTACTCTATGAAGTAAATTTCTCCATTCTCAGTATAGGCCATCTCCCAGTTGTCTGGCAGCGGTCCAAGCTGGTCTTCATTCAGAGGCAGCCCCAGGGGTTTTTCAGAGTTGGCTGTCAGGGACGCAGCCATGTTGTTCAGCAAATAAGTTGGGACATTTTCCCTCACCAAGCCGTGCTCGACCGGGTGGCTAGAGTCTTCTGTGCAAAACAGGGGAGAAGGGAAAAAACTATGTACTAAAAATTGTGGATAAATACAGAAGGAAAAGGGAAGAAACAAAAATGTCTTGGTTACGTATGTAACCTCTGTTCCCTTTCTGTCACTCACTCAACATGGTGTAGATGAAGTGACACTTGGGGCTTGACCTTGGGAGAACGAATGCTCTGCTTTTTATATAAAACACTAAGAAAACACCTTACAAATAAGCCCCAAAAGGAATTGGTGAGTGGAACGGAGATTCCACGTAACTGAGAAGTTTTGTTACCGCCACTCACTCGACACTTTGTCGCTGGTGGTAAATTACCTATGTCCTCTGTGTCCCATCCAGAGACGTCTGGCCTGGGGTGCCAGATCATGCCCTGACCCTGAGAAAAAAAGGTTCTTCCTCACTCTCTCTCTCTGAGACTCTCTCTCATGCCACTGTCTGCAGAGCGTCACCTGTCGCAAGAGCACATTCGCTGCACGACTAAAATTGCATTTTGAGTGGCTCGCAGAAACTTCACCCATTGCTAAAAACATAGAAGGTGGTAATGGGCGAGCTGAGACATGTGACAAGAGCAAGTAGCACCCCAGCGATTTATACACGCCACTGTCACTGTGTTTAGGTGACAGTGAATAAATCCACAGATACATCTGGATAAATGTGTGCTTGTTCTGGATCACCATTTGCAGCCTCCAGAGGGCAAGTAGGATTGCCAATAGCTCCAAGCAGTTGATATGCCAACACAGGCGAAAACCTGTCCAGGAACCCAACACTGCGTGCCTCTACGCGTGCTGTACACAAATGACAATTCATCTCGAGGCCTGCTGCATGGGAACCCCAGCTTGCAGGAATTCTCAATCTAGCAACAGGCTGAAGGGGTGACAACACATCACTGTGATAGCCACCCGATATGCCCACCTCGGGACTCAAAAAATTGAGAAAAAAATTAAGTCCATCCCGAGAAAAAATATTCTCTGCACCAACAAACCAACAACCTCTTGTGCGTGTCCACCGTTGAGGTACTTGAAAATGTGTATGCCAATCTCACTCAAAAGGGACAGCAGCCTCAACAATTTTGGTAAAGATGTGGGGGGACAGGGACAGACTGAAGTAGAGAACCCTGTACTAAAACGCTCTACCCTCGAAAGCAACTCAAAGAAAAGGTCTCATGTCAGAATGTGCTTCTGCGCATCTAGAAAAGAAGTGTGCTCATTAGAAACATTCTGATGAGCCAGAGCAATGGGTTGGGGAGGGCAAGCCACATATTGCCTCCTCCGAGAGGCAGGAAAGCAAAGTGTCCCCATGGGTCCAGAGAGGCGAAGGAAGAGGGTAACCAGACACAATGGGTGTCAGTGCCTCTCTGCAAGATTGGCTCACAGAAGACGGAAACTGCTCTTTACGTGATGTAGTGGTGGCCTGTGTCGTGGCGCAGGCCAGATAGAAAGACACCCTCGAAGGATGGAAAAGGGGCCCTGTCTTGCCATGACTTTCATCAACCTCAAGGCAAGGTCCATTGCCATGTGCAGTTTCTGCAGTTGCTCTGAATCACGACCACCCTCGTCCAGTTCTTTTAGTGCCTTGACTTGATGGACTTGCAGGATAGCTTTGGCATGGGAGGCTGAGGCAGCCTGTCTTGCAGCCCCGTAGGCCTTCGCTATAAGCGAAGAAAACCTACAGGCTTTGGACAGGAATCTTGGATGTTTTTTTTCAGAGGACAGTGCCCTGCGGGTATAAACGCACTGCAACGGCATGTTCAACTGGGGGCACCCTGGAGTACCACTTCGCTGCCCTGTCACAGAGGGTGTTGAAGATGGACGAGCCCACGAACCGTGTATGGGCAGTAAATGGTGCCTTTCACAATTTTGTGAGCTTATTAAACATTTCCAAGAAGAAAGGGACAATGGCGAGGAGCATTTCAGGGGGAGGAGGATTCCAGTCCATCTCGATGGTCACAGCAACACCTAGAAAACTTGCGGTCCACACATCTCTTCTGAAAACTTGCATGCTGGGTAATAGATGTCCCATAGGGACCCGGCAAACATTCATCTATTAAATCTGACACTCCCCTGTGTGCAGTCGCAAGATATAAAAACAAGCAACGCAACAACAAGGATTGGCTTCGAAGAACAAATCTGAATGAGTGGTGCATGTCATCTCTCTTTTAAACCCGGATATCCGGGGCAGAGACTGGCATGCAAATTCCACTTGCCAATGGTGTTTATTATAATTGGTGTTTATTTGTAAGGTATTCCCTTGGCATTTTATGTAAAAAGCAAAGTGTTCGCTCTCCCAAGGTTGTAGCTTATTATAATTATTATTATATAGTTAAATCACACATCACCTAAACATTCATATACTGGCCTGTGACAATGGGTGGCATAGTCATCACACTGCATGCATGGCTGAACATGCTGAAGACTGCTGTTTAAGCCATATTGTGTGCTATTGCTTTCACAGGTAACAAGAGTGATGTGACAGTGAAAGCTACATCTATAGCGTGTGTTACAACAAATTACCGTTTCATCACAATAGGATTTATTATGTTGGGGTCACTGACACAGATTAAAAAATGGGGGTCACTGACCCAGAAAAAAATTGCCTTTTGCAATAGGTAGGAAGCAAGCAACAATATTGTTGGCGGCATACCATCAAATATCAAAATCTTTTTATTTCTTTTGTGTACTTTTTCTGGGCAAATGATTTGCTAATGTGTTGCAATAAATCTAGATTTGAAAGTGAGCTTCCTAAAAAGCAAAGAAGTTTTTTTATTTTAAATCTAATGATGCTGATGCAAATATCTAATCAGCTACCTGGTGATTCAAAGGTATTTAATAGAATCTACATTTCCTGTCCTTGGATGGATTTTTCCATTTCCATTTCCATTTCGTTGCACTGCATTTCGTTGCTCTGTACTTGTACATGTGTAATGACAATAAAGTTGAATCTAATCTAATCTAATCTAAAATTTTCCACTGAACTCAGCACAATGCATTTTGGAATTGCCTTCTCTATGGACACACATGATGTTAGTTTAGGATCTGGCAAAACAAGGAGAAGACTTCACATCAGAAATGTGACGATGCCTTAAAATGCTTCCTATGTTGTTAGCTCATTAGGTTTGGAAACACAGACTCTCTTTGACACACAGTTACGCTTTCAGAAGTCAGGACCTAAAAACTGAGTCTCTGTGGTATTGGGCCTTTTGCCCATGACTCTGACTGAGACAGGCTTCAGTGAGCCGAGACTCTAGCAGCATGCTAATGCAACTACTGCCATCTGTAAACACAAAGTGCACTCTCAATTACATTACAGATCACATCAAACACATCAGGCTAAAAGGAAGACACGTTCACAAAGAAAAGCATACAGTTGAATACTTAAACTATGAAGTAAAGGCATACAAAAGTACTATTAATATGTAATACATAGGTAAATAATTGAGATCCAAGCTGACCTTTTGCAAAATCCCTGACCAATCATATTTTGTTACTGCTATGGTATCGAAATTTTAACACTATAAGTGACAAGCCTTTGTTTCTCTCTAAGATTTAAAGTTCTGTGTGTTTAGATTTAAACAAAACTTACAAAAATGATCCATGAATAACATTAGTAGAGCCGCATACATTTACCGCAAGGTAAATTAATATTAAAAACATAATATATTCAAGCATTTTTTTCAGATCATAGTAGTGGAGTACACCAAGTATATTCACAATACCATATGGGTTGTTTACTTACAATAATGTTATCAGTGGAAAGTGTTGCCTTCTGATTTACAATTTAAATCACTTTGCTACATTATTTATTTATTTTTAAAAACATATATTTATATGTACATTTAATATATTAGTATATAAATATATGTCTATGTGTGTGTGTAATGTCACAATTTAGGAACATAAAAACAACATTTATTGAATTTTCAGCACTTTGAGCACACTGTAAAATTTTAAACTGCAAGTGGCAAATGTCAAGTCAGTATTATTTATATAGTGCTTTTTACAATAAACATTGTTTAAAAAAAAGAAAAGAACTGCAGAGCCAATGTCTAAAATTACACAGTTTTCCATCCAAGCCTTATTAAAAAAAATGCTCTAATATTGTAACATCTCAGTGTAGAAATCGTCCTTTGAGCACCAGAGGGAGCCATTGCCTTAATACTAACTTACTTTTGGTTGCTCATTCACCTCTTCCTGTCCCCACCATATATACACAATGTTCATCAAATGTACACTGTGAAACACTGCCAGTTTACCTGCTTAACTGAGCAGTTCATTGATGATTATTGGATTGTCTAATGTGTCCGGATTTCTTCTGCCTGCTCATTTAATTCAGATTTTTGGGATACTGCTTGATTCTTTTGTTTTGTGGTGTTTTGTCATGGAGCATGAAGCTGTATGTTTCACAAAAAAACATGCTGTATTACAGAAGAGGTCTGAGGAATTGAATTTTTCCACAATCTCAAAGTGTGTTTAAACTCAGTTTTGTCAATTTAAGAACAGTGTAAATTGCACTGCTTTTTTAAAGTCTATGTAACTCAGAGCAAAATGTATTAAAATGTAGGCATTTACTGATGTACAGCCACTAAACACTATACAGCCACAGACACTAAATGTAAATAATTATGTATCTTCAGCTTCTGCTGGTTCAGCCCAAACATTAAAATGGGTAGAAAATCAAAATTTAATTGACTATTTTATTTAATTTGGCTATGCAGTGATTGTTGGTTACAGACGGGGTGATTTGAGTATCTGAGAAACTGCTGATCTCCAGTGAATATCAAACTAAACAGTCTCTAGAGTGTATAAAGAACTGAGCGATAAAAAGCATCCAGTAAGATCCAGTGAGTGGCAGTAAGTGAAAATGCCTTGTTAATGACATAGATAAGATAAAATAGCTAGATTGGTCCAAGCTGATATAAACACACAACATATTGAACATTGTGGGGGATGGGCAACAACAGCAGCAGCAGCAGACCCCTCTGGGTACCACTATTGTCAGCTAAGAACAGAAGACTACAGCATGCACATGCTCACCTAAACTTAGCAGTAGACAACTGGAAAAAACAATGCTTGGTCTGAACAATATAGATTTTTTGCAGTGACATGTAGACGGTAGGTCAGAATTTGACAAAAAGCATGAATCAATCATGTCTTGTGTCATTAGATTTAAAGTCAAACATGAAATAGTTGATTTATTTTGTTTTGTAATGAGGCCAACTGAAATGTCCCCATCAATGTGTTTTTCCATGATTTGTTATATCTGTAGGAATCTGTTCAAGAATGTGACCAGGTATATTTAAAGCTACACACACTCACAAACTTAATTCAAAGTGCAAACTGGAACTGCCAAACATTTAGACAGAGAAAACGCCCATTAACAGTAGACACATGCACAACATCAACTCACACTCTTCCATATAAACCAAAAGCAGAAACACAAACGTACCTGTAAATGTGTTGTTCATGACTGTGATGATGTCTGCATCCTCCTACAGATCTGTGCACTATTCCTGCATGGTGCATGCAACTGCAGGACGTGCTGTGCTTAGGCGTAGAATTCTGGGAACAAGTGAAACAGTCTCGCAAAGCATCATGGGTAATCACTGTCCTACTGAGGGGCTGGTTGGGCGGCTTGGGTGTCCCATAATAGTCACCTAGGCAACCATGAACAAATTTACATGTTTTAAAGGAAAGAGGAACAGAAAAGGGAAAGAAAAAGATTTGTGCAAAGAAAGGCATAATGCAGAGAAACATGGCTGAGGCATTTGAGCTATCGACTGATACCAACACCACAGATTTACATCCTACATATAACAATATCTAAACAGTAATCACATTATAAACTATTGTATTAAAGTGAATAAAAACTAAGGAGGAGTAACATAAGAATGTGTAATCTTTGGAATAATTGTAGTCTTGTCAAGTACAGATTAAAATGTAGAAGATGATATTTATTTGTTCCAAAGAATGGCTAACATGACCTTTTTAGGTTTATAACAAAATACGCTTCCAAATAAGATTTACCTGTTCTTAACACCAAAATGCCAATTTTGTCATCATTTACTTACTCTTTGTGAAACACATAATAAGCTATTAAGAGGAATGTCTGAGCTTGTTATCCAAACAAAGATATTACGTATACTGCAAAGTTCTAAAAATGGCAAAAAGTATTATAAAAATATCATTACAGCCCATGTGGTACATTCCATGTCCCCTTAAGTCAAATGATAACTTTGACAGAATAAATTTAAGTTGTAATCAGTCACATGACAGTGGGATTTGTGCATGTCATGTGACCGATTACAACTTAAATTGACAATGATTTAAAGTTATTGATTTAAATGATTTAAAAATATTGACAACGTTTTACATTGTATGGAAATTCTGCCTATACATTTTCCTTTTAGGCTTCACAGACGTACACTAGTTATCATTGTTACCATGAGCATTTTTGTTTTTATTTTTAAAATTCCTTTAAAAATATCAAAACATCAAAAAGCCCTTCACCTGTATTTTTTTAAAGCCTTAACTGCAGTAATAATGTTTTTACAAAACGCTTCAATATTCAAAGCAGTGTATTTCCACTTCCACATGAAGAAACATAACATTAAAGTATCTAGCTATAGCATTCCATCTGGAAGTAATAAAAATGTTTATACAAAAGAATAAATAGCCTTCACTAACAAAAATAAAAAAGTACAATGGTTTTCGGACAGACTACAGCTACCCTCTGCAGGTCTCCAGGAAGATAGAGTGGAGACCCCTGTACTATGGTACTTTTTGGAGTGCAATGTAACCATAATAAAAGTAGCATGGTAGTCATCTAGTAGCATGGTATATCAAAGTACCATTCACAGAAATACATACTGCCTTCAGCTTAAAATATGTTGGGACATGCTTTAGCACTCCTAAATGGAAAAGCAATACAGAAATTCAATCTGAAATTATATTTTTGCAATGACAGATACATATTACAAAAATACAATACTGTTAATCATTATTTAGTAAACAGCATATTTTTAGAAATGCCTAATTTGTTTAAAATACTAAAACTATGTACATGCACAAACATTCACATACCCTTATATGTTCCTGTCTCTAATAGCCCCCTGACACAATGCAAATTCCAGGAAATCCTCCATAGACAGGAAGTTGTAATGCACACCCTGAATCTCACTGTTTCAAGGAAGGTGGGTACCTGCAAAGGCAAGACATATAAGAACATGTCCAAGGAGTTAAACACAGAAAGTATAAAGTAATTACTGATGAGTCTTAAAGACTTACAGAGTTTTTTAATGGTTTTAGTGAATTACCTGATTAACCTTCAAAGGCTAACCAAATGACCAAACCCAAAAAGAATCAAATTTCAGCAAAGCACCACCATGCATTGAAATGAAAGTGGACCCCGATTATCAGCCCTCAAAAAAGACGTTTGCAAAGAAGTTTGCAAAGCACATAACTTTATCTCAGTTGCGTATGTAACCGTTGTTAGCCCGTGAAACCAAGGACAAGGCAAACTTACAAGTGCAGGAGGGAAACTTAGGTCATTTGTTCCTCCACAGCATTTTGCAGGCACAAGTGTACGCAATTGCATGTTCCACCTGTGGAATCTCTACATATCCCTTTGCTGCCATGCCGCCTAGTTAGGGCGGACAAGCCTGAATTAAGTTAGCTTGTTATGCACTTCTGGGTATAAAGGCACTAGGGTTGGGCGAGATTGTGTTTGTGAGCCCACAAACCAATTGCAAACTGCGAGCTTTCTAGGCAGGGTGGAAGGTTCTACTCCAGCCAAATACTTGTTGCTGTCCATGAAAGTACCACTGTTAGCTCTGCGTCAGCCTCCTCCTGTGCTCCGCCCTGAAAAGACAGAGCATCAAGTGTGTTGTCCTGATCGGAGAGCTACAGTGCACCCTCCGATGCTGTGACAGCCATCTCATCCTCGTTTCATGTTCCAAATGTGACTGACATCTTGCCCTTTTGAAGCAGACCTGTCGCCGCACCAGAAAATACGACTGGTTCGAACAAACATGTTGGGGCTGAGAGATCCGTGGGGATGGGCCTGGCAGATTATCTCTCAGTAATCTCATAATATCATCTCTGGTGTTCACCAATCTGTGCCTTGTGGAGGTTGCAGAAGGGGAAGCATTTAGTTTACTTTGCAGAAAACAGAGTTTAAAAATATTGTGAAAAGGCTTGAACCACGCTATGAAATCCCCTTATGCAGCCACTTCAGCATGATAACTGTGGTAGAACTTAATCACCAGGAAAACTAGAGATTTCAAGGCTGCCATTAAGAGACCTGAACCCCAAATACAACAACCTCCCTAATTTAAGACCATCTCATTGACCTACTGCACATAATTCAATATTCAAGGGCCTGTTTCTCCGAGACTCTGTCCTACACAAGAGAACATACAGTGATCTCATCAATAAGATGTTGGTGAACTATTGGCATGGGGGAAAAGTGAGTGTTAAAACCATTACATTGCCATGATGACAAGATGCCTTGCTATGCCCTCAGCAGTAGTTCCTAGTAAACAGGTGTCTTAAATCTATTAATAGATAGTCAAATTATAAATCAACTTGTCATAATCTTGATGCTTTGATGGCATACAGTAT
The DNA here is from genome assembly GCA_036877625.1 of Ambastaia sidthimunki. Classification (NCBI taxonomy): domain Eukaryota; kingdom Metazoa; phylum Chordata; class Actinopteri; order Cypriniformes; family Botiidae; genus Ambastaia; species Ambastaia sidthimunki. Next base: position 11,676 of record JAZGTK010002809.1, on the reverse strand, counting down.
GTTACGGTGATGTGGCAGCACTCTTAACTAAATTCTTTATGAAATCTAGCCTGTTAATTCATCCATTTCTAAACAGCTTTTTATGGAGGCCAGAATTTTATAAATGTCTATAAATGTATTAAAAAGATAAAACTGAAATATCATATTTAAATAAGTATTCAGACCCTTTACTTTCTACATAGTTGAAGCACCTTTGGTAGCAATTACAGTCTTGAGTCTTTTAGGGTTATGACGCAACAAGCTTTTAAGCAACTTGTGTGTTGTCTTGGCTGTGTTTTTAGGGTAATTGTCAAGTTGGAAGGTGAACCGTAGGCTCAGTCTGAGGTGCTGAAAGCTGTGGAACAGGTTTTCTTTGAGGAGATCTCTGTACTTTGCTCCATTCAGCTTTCCCTCTACCCTGATCAGTCTTCCAGCTGCTGGAAAACACCCCTATAGCATGATGCTGCCACCACCATGCTTCACTGTTGGGATGGTGCTGGGAAGGTGCCTGGTTTCCTCCAGACATAATGTTTAGAATTGAGGCCAAACAGTTCAATCAGAGCAGAGAATCTTGTTCCTCACAGTCTGAGAGTCATGTGGGCTTTCGTGTGTTTTGCATTGAGAAGAAGCTTCTATCTAGCCACTCTACCGTAAAGCCCAGATTGGTGGAGGGCTGCAGTGATGGTTTTCTTTCTGGAACTTTGTTTCTTCTCTACACAGGCTCTCTGGAGCTCAGTCAAAGTGGTCATTAGATTCTTGGTTACCTCTTTTATTAATGCCCTTCTCCCCCAATTGCTGAGTTGGGCTGGGTGACCAGCTCTTGGAAAAGTCCTGGTTTTACCAAACTTCTGTTATTTGAGAATTAAGGAGGCCACTGTGGTCTTGGAAACCTTCAGTGCAGCAGAATTTGTTGTAGTATTTTTCCCCAGATCTGCAGGCATTTCTTTTGACCTTGTGGCTTGGTTTTTGCTCTGATATGCATTGTCAGCTGTGAGGTGTGAGGCTTTAATAGAGATGTGTGTACCTTTCCATATTATGTAAGATCAGTTTTATTTACCACAGGTGGACTTCAATCAAGGTGTAGCAACAAATCAAATTCGTTTGATGCTTGGGGGAAGAAACTACAGTCTGGTTGTGGGGATTGCTCCAGTACCTATTTCCAGAAGTGGAAAAGTACCTTTTTGGCAGAAGTGTGAAGAGTGTGTGGGGTCATCCACAATGCTGTTGGCTTTGCGGATACAGCGTATGCCGTAGATGTCCACGTCAGAGGGAAGTATTCAGACCCCCTTAAATTTTTCACTCTTTGTTATATTGCAGCCATTTGCTAAAATTATTTAAGTTCATTTTTTTCCCTCATTAATGTACACACAGCACCCCATATTGACAGAAAAACACAGAATTGTTGACATTTTTGCAGATTTATTAAAAAAGAAAAACTGAAATATCACATGGTCCTAAGTATTCACATCCATCATTCACATCATTCGCTGTGTGTACATTAATGAGGAAAAAAATGAACTTGAATGATTTTAGCAAATGGCTGCAATATAAAAAAGAGTGAAAATTTTAAGGGGGTCTGAATACTTTCCCACTGTATGTCAACTCAGAGTTGAAGTTTAAACTTGGAGTTGGTTGAACCACCTTTCTGAAACGGGCCCCAGGTGAGGTTCTCTACCAGGTGAATACAAAAGAATTTAGTGCTCTTGACGAATTGCACAGAAGATCCAACGATGTACAGCAGAGAATGGTCGCTTTGTGCTCTCCTGAGTTCAACAATCATCTCCTCTACACCAGGCTGTAAGATGTTGCACTTCCTCCCTATATGCCGACTCTGATGATAAGACCCACCACTGTCATGTCATCAGCAAACTTGATGATGTGGTTAAACATACATTGCTGCTCGGTCGTTAGTCAGCAGAGTGAACAACAGTAAACACACACAGTTAGTGTGATGGTGTTGGAGATGCTGTTCCTAATCCAGACTGAATGAGGTCTCCAACTTAGGAACTCCTCAGGATCCAGTTGCAAAGGGCGGTTCAGGTGATACGCAAACTGCATAAGGCACAGAGAAGGTGGCAGCAGGGTTTTGATATGCCTTACGAAGAGTGTCTTAAAGCACTTTATAATGATGGATGTGAATGCGACGCATGGTTGTCATTCAGGCCTGACACTGTACACTTCTTCATCTACTATGGTGGTGGTCTTGAGGCATATTGGAACAAGGGCGCTGATCAGGGAAATGTTAAAGATGTCGGTAAACACATCTGCTAGCTGGTCTGCACATTCCCTGAGCACTTTGCCAGGAATGTTGTCTGGTCCAGCAGCAAGTGGTGATGTTATTCATGGAATTAGCATAACAAATGTGGTCTGAGTAGTCGAGGTGGGGGTTTGTTTGTGTAAGGTGAGGAGATGTTTGTGTAAACTTTAAAATGTTTCAATTTTAATGTAACAATATAGGAATTTAAGAATAATGCTGTTTGTATGCGGAGATGTTTAGAATGTTGGGCGAACACATATAATGCTGAAAAAATGTTCTACCATCATTAAGGCAAGAACATTTTTGATAACTTTGAGAACACTTTCATAGAATGTTATCCAACATATGGAGAACGTTTCCTGTTAGCTAGGGTAAGAGGTGAATGACCCTAACATTAAAAAAAAGTTGAATTTTAACAGTTTTATGTGGAATTAGTAGGACCTTGGTTGTTTGCTTGCGTAATTTTACTGTGGATTCATTTTTTTAAACAAAAAGCAGTTTGACGTAGAGACTGAAAATAAAAGTGCAGTGCTGACTATATTAGATCTGACAGTGCAGTACAAGTGTGAGTAACAATGTGAGTAACAATGTTTTTACCATGTGTCACTGTTGCTTTGTCAGTTAATATGCAAAACTCTAACCCAATCATAGCAGTGGGCATTTATTTAAAAGGAAAGGAAAAGCAAAGTTTGTAATGACATAATAAATAATGACAAAATTTATGAGCCCTTTAATGTTAATGTAAAAGCTAAACTATAATAAGCCTGTCCTCCTCAAAAACGACCCCACATGCCATTTGTGCAAGCAGCATATTAAGAGCTAGTTACATTTTAAAGATAAGCGCCCTTTAGCTGTTGTTAAAAGAACATCATGAGATGACATTTGACTGTCGCTACCAATCAAAATGCGGCCTCGTTTTTACATAATGTGTTAATATTTTACATGGTGCTTTACCTACCATTTTAACAACATTACATTTTAAAAATATGCTTTTACATTCATGTATTTAGCAGGTGCTTTGAATAAGCAACTTTCAGTACATTCAAGGTATACACTTTATTAGCATTTGTGTTCTCTGGGAACAAATCAATTATTCGCAACTAATGCGCTGCTCTACCAATGGCTGCAGGAATTTCCTAACAGCATGCATTAAACCCCACAAAACATGAAGATGAATGTTTTTGTGGTATCACCCGCTGCTGGTAAAAATGCTGTTTTAGCTCCTATGGGTCGCATTTGATGGACAGGGACCTATATGGCCGTATGGGTTGGAGGATAGGTTGACTACAACTGATAAGATCTTTGAACAACGTCCTGGTTGAGTTTGAACAAAGCCCTGAATTCGATGTCTTTATGGAGAACTCTCTTCAGCTCATCTACAGTGAGACTGGGCATGGATTAACCCACACACAATGCAGGCATTCACATGAAGCCATTCTTTCTAACAGAAGCGTACTGGCTGCTGAGACTCTTTTCATGTTATTGTGTGGAAGGAGGGCTGCTAGGGGAGCATGGGAAAAATTGGAAGTGGACCAGAACAGCATTCAATAATTATTTACGCACGTTACTGTTTACTAAAGATAGACATATACACATACATACATACACGTTGATGTAGAGGAATTCTAACCAACAACAGACACGTCAAAAAATACAGCTCACATCTGAATGTTAAAATAAAACAGAAAACTACACACTATCAAATTGGCATCTATGCACAGATGTTTTCTAATCCCCCTCAGTTAAATCATAATCTCTTTCTTCTTTATCTTTCTGTTCAAACAAAGTACATATATAATTCCCACTTGCAAACCTTATAAGTTTGTATTGTGTAATATTGTGTATTTGGCACTTAAATCCACCTGTCCTGCAGTCTTATTCTCAATGGACAGAGCTGACAGTCTTTCCTGAGACTGATATCTTAGACATGTTTTTAATAATCTCAATTTAATGACTGAGGGCTCCGCATTAGTAAAAGTTGTTAGAAAAGTTATAAACACTTAACATGCTATTTTTGTTACTTAAATATTTCATATGGGTAATTGGTCTCAAATTATGCAAGGTATATAATTTAAATTTATGCCTTTAAATTATTTTCTTCAAAGGCTCATTGAAAAGTTATAATATACTGCATAGCAACTGATTCTGCTGTTTGTTTAAACATTTAAATAGTTATTTGTCTTCAAATATTATCAATGTAATCAAATATTAACCACAATTTCACTACTAGTTATTGTTAGCTCTATTACACATTACACATTGTTAGCCTATATACACTTAAAATATGCAAAAAGGACAGCATTATTATTTTATATGTGACCGGTTTAGTGGCTGCTCGTGAGGTTTGTGAACATCTCCACTGGGAAGACACGCTCACTGGCATTGACGTGCACCTGCGTGGCTCATTGATTTGAGGCGCGTTGGATCTTCACGGTTTTAAAACGCATGCTTGGGCATTGAGTGGTGACTACTTTAACGTGTTCATGCTCTGCGGGTAGTAATAGTCTTTTCCGTTGTCTATCCCCTTTTGTTCTTCCCTGGTGAGTTGTTTGTTTTATTAGTTCTTGTCTAGTTGTGAGTTGCAGTCTAAATATATGTTTGCCATTAGGAGTGTGTGAGTGGAGTTGCGAGCGCAATTCGCATCAAATTATTGTGGGTTTTAAATGGGGAAATCGATTAAGTACCAACTTTATTCGTGCCCTGGTTATATTTGTGTTGCAGGTGCGGCCTGAGAGTGCTAGCTGCTGTTTCCTACACCCGTTTCCTACACCCGTTTCCTACACCCGTTTCCTACACCCGTTTCCTACACCCGTTTCCTACACCCGTTTCCTACACCCGTTTCATCGGTGGTTATGTGGCTGTGCCAGACGGCTGAAGATGCCGCTGATTTGAACTGCTGATTTACCGAGTGTTTGTAATCCTAATTTGCCCCAATAATTCGTATGATATATTTATTCAGAAATATTTGACATCTTTGTTTTTAGCACAACGGTATTAAATTAACATTCCTGTATTGTACTGAAGCTTAACAGCAGGAGGGTGTTTTTATGGTGGTATTGTTTGTTTTTTTGAATTGTCACTGGCTTTAAGAATTGATTCACTGATTTGCTGTGTGATTTCTCCCTGTTGTTATTGTTACATTTATCCAGATTCTTACTCATTGTGGGTATTTACTTGGTAAGCTGTTAAAGTTTTATTTTTCTTAAATGTTTTTATTGTGAAATAAATTTGATCTTGTTTGGGAAGTCACGTCTCTGCTTTTAATCAAGTCGAACCAGCAGAGTCCTTCATATTGTTGTAACCACACTGTTTAGTGATTTCTAGTGTTTCTTGTATTTTATTTAATTGTCCTGGGTGGTGACAAAACCTAGGTGGCGTAGTCGGGTCTCCTTAACATTATAAGCCAAGGGTTACATATAGTTAAGCAAATTAGCTTTTAACAGTAGTTTTTAATTTAACAGAAAGATTTCCAAATTGTTATTTTCAGTGTTAAAATTACAGATACACACTAGGGAAGACGTAAAAAACGAAAAACTTCCAAGCTGTGAGTCACAGAATAATATGAATCATAAATAATATTCAGTGTTACATTTTTTTAAAAACATTGTCATGATGTAATTATTGTTGTACGAAGAAATATTTAGGCAATTTAGAAAAACACTATTTTACAGTCCTGTTTCACATGTACGTACTACGTACCTAGTGTCTAACTTTGTAATTACTAGTTCCAATCCTGAGGGCAGTTGTGGCCTACGAGGGGCAGGTGTGGCCTACGAGGGGCAGTTGTGGCCTACGAGGGGCAGTTGTGGCCTACGAGGGGCAGTTGTGGCCTACGAGGGGCAGTCGGGCTTGTAACCAGTAGGTTGCTGGTTCGATTCCAGTGCCGGAAGGTAGCAACTGAAGTGACCTTGAGCAAGACACCCAACCCCTGATTGCACTCCGGGCRCTGCAGTGATAGCTGMCCACTGCTAAAGGCGTACACACACACACACACACACACACTGTGTGTGTGTGTATGTTCACGACCTGCAGTGTGTGTTCACGACCTGCAGTGTGTGTTCACGACCTGCAGTGTGTGTTCACTCCCCACCAGTGATGGGTTAAATGCAGAGGTCACATTTCGGGTATGGGTAACCATATCTGACAAAAACATGTCACTTTCACTTCACTTTCACCTAACCTTAAGCCTAGCCATAACCCATATTACGTACAAGCTACAAGTATTTTGTTGGACAAGTAGACTGTAAGTGCATTTACTGTAAAAAATAAAGTATAACCTAATGATGTGAACCTCTATTAATCAAGCATATCCACCACATTCCCTCCAAGTGGCACCTTTGTGTGCTCTGATGCACTTGAATGGCACAAAATGGCAGTTTTTTGCAAGCTTCAATTTTTTTTATAGTATTCTGGAAGCCTGTTTTGTCGTTATGCTAACAGATGTTCTTTCACACATGAGACAACATGAACTGCATCTCCCAGATATTGGTGCGATTCAACCTTATTTCAATGCAAGACTATTTTACAAGGTGGCGATTTCACATTATTTGCATGTATGATGTATGTATTTTTTGTAAAAGTATATATATGTTAAGAAAAAGATTATTCTGCAATGACGAAAAATGCAGGTTCTGTAAAGAAAAAGTATACAATAAACAATACTAAAATAAATACAGCATTCCCAATCTTTAGTTCATCTTTTTATTATTTTTTAATCTGCATTTTTTGATCACCGACTGATTCACGTTTTAAAACTGTCACACTGTGAAACTGACAGAGGCAGTTAGATTAAAGCCCACCACACAAATGAACTTTTATTTTTTACAGATAGGCTTCAATTTTCTTACATACATAAATACTAAAACCTAGGTCTGAGTACAATCACAATGTGCACAATCTGTGTAAAATATGTTTGTATGCCTGTGTTCACAATAATTTTCCCATATTACAGTATCTCAACTCTAAGCATCACCTTTAGATACATGACATATTGGATGAAACTATACTCTCCTCATTATTATTTACAATCTGCTGTTTGTCAAAGAACTCTTGCATGTATCAGGTAAACTACCAAAATGTAATTTTCAATACCAAAGTTGGAAGGTACAGATTGCTGTCATGGTCATGATTTCATGTAACTACAGTATTTTGTCATGCTACTGTGTTGTATAAAGATGTGTAACGCTGTGTGATTGAACAAAAGGGCAAGAAGCAGTTTCTAAATGTAGATGAAAACATTGAATAAATCCAGAACATGAAATAATCAGGAACAGCCCAGAAGAACCTTAAACACCCTCACAATAATACAATCAACATCAGACAACAATATACAGACATACTGACTGGGGTAACAACAGACAAGTGTAAACAATCAGGGCTGGGAAAAACAGAACTACACCAGATAACATGAGCAATAACATAACTCATAGCAATGAATTCAGTAAATTCAGCAATTAATTCATAAATAATTCAGCAATTAATTTATATATATATATATATGTGTGTGTGTGTGTGTGTGTGTGTGTGTGTGTGTGTGTGTGTGTGTGTATATATATATATATATATCAGTATGAAATACTGACTGAAGGTGAGCAATTTAAACTACATGTTAACCAGCAGTCACTAGAAACTGCTGTTCTGCTAAAATTCTGATTTATAAATCTGACAAAATCATCATAAACATAAGTCATGGACAGCAGTAGTGCAGTAATTTCAGTAATATTTATATGCTAAATTATCACTCAGTGAAAGTTTTTCTCTCACACAGCCCCCATGTGGGTGTAAAACCAGAGAAATCTTACTAAAGTAGTAATATTGATCCAAAAATTCACTAGATTTGTCACTATGTGCCTGAAAAGTGAATAAATTAACAACAACCTCACTAGTTGGTCACAATCTACTGCCACTGTATAGACTAAACCTAGAACAACAGGGTTTTTTTAAATCCTCCATTTTGGCTAAGAAGAACAAAGGAAGCCACAACTTGATATGTAATATTAAATAGTTTGGCCAACTGAAACACAAATATGCAGAATTAAGAAGGTGACTTTTTTGAGGCTGCATGGACATTAAGAAAGCTGCACATTTTAGCCTTTAAAACAAAAAAAAGCAAAGTGGTTACTTCTGGATCACACAAAATAAGCTCCGAGATCAACAAAAGTTTATGATTGACATTTTGTACATCAAGATGTTTATAAATGAACACACCTATTATAAATTTTGCGGTATAAATACAATTGCCAGAAGTAAAAAGCTAACTAATTATGCAATAAACAAATTACACTATGGCCTCTCAACTTGAACGTCATAACCACAAAACTTTCAACCACTCTATCAAGCTTTGTTAAAATAATTCAAAAATGTTCCCTAATAAGGAACTACTCTGTGGATGGATCTTTATTCAGTCATCTACTTTATCTGCCCTAAAACTGTCTGGGTGTGAACAATATGGAATTAGGCTAATTTTATGACAATAAGAATGCAGACAAACTTTAAAGAAACAAACAAAAAGAATATAAAGAAAGAAAAAAACACTTTGAAATTATAAACAATAACCTCAATGGCAACATTGTTCAACATTTTGGCACAAACCTCTCATTTGGGTGGAGCTTAACTGTGCTTTACTCCTATTGACTATTGAGATTTTGATGGACAGCTCTCTGACCAGGAACTAGACTTCAGTGGAGTGAATTGTCGAGCACAGTGTGGATGCAGTTACAGTATTGTTGTAGTGTTTGTTCTGAATAGTGACTTTAAAGTAATTATTTAAATAGCATTTTAGTTAGTAATTAATATTTAAGGTTTAGTCTCATACAACTGGCTGTAGTTCCTCACTTTGTCCACTACAAGGTAAACTAGACAGTGACAGGATAAAAGACATTTCATATCCAACACTGCCATCAGTGTTTCAATACTTAAAAATTATTATACGTTACCACGGTACACTGACAATGTCTCAAGTTTTGTAATAAATTTGTTTATTTGAATTCACTTAAGAAAAATTTCTAATAACAATAAAACTACAGCATTATGCTAGAACAGTCACCATCTCATCACTGGACTGTTCCCATTTTTTTCAAACCTCCTTGGACCCAATAATTGCCACTTGTGGATATATTTAGGAGTCAAGTCCTGAAGGGGCAATTTTGTATTCCTCTGATTCCTTGGCTCATGCCGATTCCTACGCACCCTATTTTCAGTCATGAAAATGTTTCCACCCTTTTAAATTTGGTATGTAGCATCTAGAGACACCCCTGACAAAAAAAAGTTGTGGAATGCATGTCCATACTTCTTACTGTTCTCATATACAACATCTATGCCAAAATTGATACAAGGTTGTATCTTGGCAATACCTTGGTGTATTCAGACAACACATCACAGACATGACTTGTGCATGTACAGATTAGTCACAGTGCCACGCACTTGTAGCGGCCTTAAAGCACCCCCTGGTGCAAGAGGAAAAATATGGCGCACATATCACCCATGTAAGCCCCTGTAATAAAATTATTTTGTACATGTAGTGATCTTTTCATAACTAGCTCCGCTCAACAGGAAATCTGCCATTTTGGATTTTCTGAAAAGAGAATACAGTTAACTTTTAAATACTCCTCCTAGGGATTTCATGTGATTGTCACCAAACTTTGTGAGCATCATGCCAAGACACAGAAGATGCAAAATTGCACAGAGATTTTTCACATCTTGAATGCTGTTGCCATTACAAGGCAGCACAATTATGGTGAAAAATAGGAAACAGGAAGTCTTGAATACCTATGTATCAAATACCAGCATGTATTGAGCGACTTATCAAATTTGGGAAATATGTTTGGTGTAGTGGGCAGATTACATTAATACTTTTATGTGGGTCCAGTTCATAGCATCACCAACTGGCAACTGGAAGAATGTCACTTTATAGTCGTACACTTACTTTTAGCCAAGTCACTTCAGGATTGGTCAGAGACTTCTAATGTAAACTTCTAGAAGTATTTGTGATATCTTAAATTATGTTGCCATGGTAATCTGTCAAACTTTAAAACTACACTCTGGTGTATTTGATGCACTTGACGTGCTTAAAATAGCATGAAATTTGAGGCACACACATCATATTGGTCGGCCATGAGGCATTGGTAAAAGCTTAGATAAGGGTGTGGTAGGGGGCACTGCAGCATACCCTTTTGACTAAAATGATGTGTTAGTTTTACCTACAATTACCAAACTTGATACAAGTTTCATTCTCATCAAGCCGGACAACTTTCCAAATTATCCACTCATTAGCTCCACTCAACAAGAAGTCAACCATTTTAAATTGAATGTGGATTTTCTGACAATTCCAGGTTCTGAATTTTTAAATACTCCTCTCAGGTGATGTATAGGATTGTCACCAAATTTGGCAAATATTATGCCAAGACACTGCAGCTGTTAAATTGTGATGGAATTTTTCATATCTTGAACAGTGTTGTCATGGCAAGGTAATAAATTAATGACAAAAAAGGGAAAAAAGGAAGTGGCCCATGTCTGCTGCATTGTGTGGTTTTGTTCAAATTTGAGCTGAATGTTTGGTCCTGGGGACTAATAACATAGAGGTGGCTATTGAGAGTCACAGTAATAGTGCCACCAACTGGCATAAGAAGGTGTGTAGCTTAACACAGAGTTTAAAAGAGTCCTCTTTAATTTACCCAAACCACTTCAAACTTGGTTAGAATAAAGGACAGACATTGAAGATACTAAATTATCAATGGATTGTTGATATCTCACATGGTGTTGAAATAGCGAGGCAATAAATTTATGACAAAAAGACACAAATGCAACTCATATCTTCTGCATGTAATTTACATTAAACTTGGAAAATAAGATTGGTGTTGTGCGTTTTTCATAATGATCTAGATATTGTGAGTCATAGTCATGGCACCACCAGCTGGCAACAGGAAGTGTGCCACTTATATCAGAATTGAACTTACATCATAATCAGGCTCAGAACAGACCTTAAAATAATAACTTTAAAATTAATTATTTTCATAATTTAACACAAGGGACAACTATGCATCATTTTTTGAGAATCACCAGGTGGCAATGGCGTCATAGTGCTTGGGACTGTTGTTGCTGCTTGCAGCTTACACTACCGTTTAGGATTACTCATTTATACTCATTTATCTGAGTAGTAAACTCGTTGAAACTATCAGATGACAAATATATGCTGGGCACTTATTGGCTTTATTATTTGGTCCAAATCATCCATTTCAAAATTTTAAAATGGATGTTATATTTGTAATAGATTTGTTATATTTTCTAATAACAAAAATGAATATGTTGGCACAATTATATTTTCATCTACAATAATAATTTTAATAGGGCTGCCCCCGACTAAAGATTTTCCTAGTCGACTAACACTCCTGCATTTTAGCGATTAGTCGAATAATCGTTCATTTATGATATTAATATAATAA
>JAZGTK010002808.1:0-29986 GCA_036877625.1 Ambastaia sidthimunki | reverse complement strand
TACACCACATTATCCACAAACCATCCATACATTCAGTCTACATGTGTTGCCCTGTGTTGAAGTAGGAAGGATTAAACTCTTAGTGTAACTTGTGGGATCTGCTGGTTAAGCCTATGCTAATTAGAGCTCATATATGTCTTTCGCTTACTCTGACAACTGTTAGCAGAGATCTTTGTTCTACACAATGTATTATGAGATAATGAAGGTGTGTTTGATTTTGGTAAACCACAAATAGTAAATGTTCCCATAATGTTGGCTAAGCGTTATTTAAAAACTTTAACTGTTACATATCCAAAAACGTTATTTTTAAGTTGTTAGTGGAACGTTTTAAAAAATATATGTTTGAATATCACTCTTATAACCAAGCAATAACATACAAAATACAACATCTAAAAATGGATGTTTGGAATGTTCTTAGAACATTAAAAATAAACATTTTAACGTTTTTGTTACTTAATGGAAACGTTAGGGAAACGTACTTTGTTTTCTGAAGAGCAGTGTTAACCGTGTAGCACATGCAGTGACCCCTGTTCAAACCCTTTCAGTCCACACTGCTATCCAGTTTCCCTGAAGAGTGGCTCTCCTGGCAAGTGTTTAACCAGTATACTTTCCTGTATACCTTTCCTATTAGCACTTTATATGGACTTTCCTTTTGTGTTGCATCAACTGCACAAACACTATGAAATGACATAATGTTTTATAATAAACTTGAACTGTCTGTCTCGCATGCTAATTTAATTTGATCATGGATCAGTATGTACATGAGTACAGTAGGTGGATGTTTGCATTGTGCTGCTCGTCTGTTTGTACAACTTTAGCCGTATATCATATGTTGCTTTGCTAAAGAGGGAAGTAGATAGATGACGGGTCACTTTCTTTACTTCTGCATTTGGGAGCCGCATCTGTGACTTTGGCATACCGAGTCTTCTTTAAAATGGTAAATGGGTTATTTTTCTTTTTTTAAATATCTCTTTCTCTATTGAAGTATATATCTATGTTATTTGTTTACAATGTTGAGGAAGCTGGAATGTTTCAGCTGTTGTTTAAATCAGCTCGTCGGATCAAAGCGTATCGATGGGTGACAAACCTGTACTCTTGGCCTCTGTTGTATGTTATAATTTTTGTTATAATTCTCATGCACAATTTTGAACTAAAGGAATTTTCTCGTGTGCTCTGTGAAATTTGATTTATTCAAATCAAATTTCAAGCAAATTCTTTTGAGAGATGGAGTGGTTATACAAAGAGGAAATGGTTTAACTTTTCTAATTACTTTGTAACAAATTTTAACAGAGTGAGTTTATGTCTGAATTATTAATTTAAAAATGATCAATGGATGCTTACTAAGATTTATGACATGAGCTTATGTGTGTATATAACCTAAATTGTGAAATGTATCAAGAGTCTTTGGTTGGAAGTATCACTTTTTTTTCTCTTGTTTGTCGTCTCTGTGCAGGAATCGAAGCGTGAGCTGCGTCCGCGTCTGTGTCACATGAAGAAAGGTGCCACAGGGTACGGCTTTAATCTGCACACAGAGAAGTCCAAACCCGGCCAGTACATCAGGGCGGTGGATGAAGACTCTCCAGCAGAGAAATCTGGACTTCGACCCCAAGACAAAATAGTGCAGGTGCAATAAATCTTCTAATCGGTAAAATACACAACTGTGTGTGTGTGTGTGTGTGTGTGTGTTTCAGGTATGTGATCAGCTCTAAGCATTTGTGTTCAGATAATCACTTATGTGATGTGTTTTATCTGATAGTGACTCTCCTTCACTATAAACTGTGGTACATACATACATACATACATACATACATACATACATACATACATACATACATACATACATACATACATACATACATACATACATACATACATACATATAATGTAAATAGTCAACAGTGTGTGTGTGTGTGTATGTGTACAAACTGTTGACTGTTTACATTTTAAACATGGCTCATTGAATCATATTTTAGGGCTAGACCTATCATAAAAGAATCTCTCTTACATTTTTTTTTTTCAAATCATGTAACAGTCCAATTGTTATGACACTTGTAGAGAGCGCTCGACACCAAATGCCTGAGCCATGTGTGCTGTTTCCAGAGAGTTAATCTCATTAGATATCAGTGAAGGAGAGGCCAGTGTAATTACTGTCTCCGTGGGAGCGCGGGATTAGAGATCTCCTGTGGAGAGGTCAGAGCTGCGCTTGTTTATCAGCCCACCTCAAATCCCACAGGAAGTTCAAGTCAGGCTGATAGGAAACAAAAGAGATAGAGGAAACAAAGAGGAAACAAATGGTAGTGAAATAGAAAGAGAGACATACAGACAGATGAGAATCCGAGAATGATAGATAGGGAGAGTGAAAGTGCAGAGAAGTATAATTAACGGGTTCACCGAAAGTGGTTTGAGTTTGATTCTTAAGGAAACAAGTGTGGACACACTTACAGAGTGTCTTTAGGAGTGTGGACAAAACATTGAATTTGGAGACAAGAGAGTGTTCTGTGTTTCAATGTAAATTGAATTAAGTGACAATCAAAGTTTTTGTCTAAATAACCATTAAATGACTTTATGACCAAATACTTAAATCACATATTCATATTGTAATCTATTATTAATATCAGAGCAGTATTAATTTCATGCATAGACTTCTGCAAAATGACTGTAGTGTGAAGTACAGTCTGAGGGTGTAAGGGTCATGCAGGCCTGTCTGTGGCCTTGTGGGTTTTCACAGTTTAAGGCGTTTACTGGTAAAAGTCTTTTGAATAAGGGTGTACTCACACTTGGCACGGTTGTCTTGTACCGCGCCTGAGCCCAATCGAACCGTGGTCCGGCCTACCTCTTCAAGTGGGCCAGAGCGCAGTTAAACGAACCACACCCGGACACTGCTCAGAGCGATCACACTGGTCAAACTATACTTTGGTAGTCAAACACAATTCAGGGTGTCTAGTGTGAGTACACCCTAAATCATGTTGTGTCACTGCATGTGGCCTGACATTCACACCAAACCCCAGTATTGGAGAGAAAAACATGTTTACTACACATGGGTTTCTTAGTCTGTCTTAGATCAGACTTGTCTTGTTAGTTTTGTTGAATGGATTCACCTGTTGAGAACTTTCAGGTGTTGCTTTGTCTCTGTTGCGAATGTCTGATCCTCATTGGCCTGACAGAGAGGCTTTAAGTTTCTTTTAGAATGCTAAGTTTGTCTTTCAGTGTTGACTTCAGTCAGCTTTCACAATCTTAAGATTCCTGTTCTTACTCTCTGTTCTGTTTCCTGCATCTCAGATTCCACAGAGCTGAGAGCATTTTAAATGTCATCCGTCATGTGAAATCACATGCTTTACCTGAACATGACAGTAAAAACATGTCTCACGCTCACAGGGGTGAATTGGCTTTTTTGGCTTCCTGTGTTCTGTGACTCTGTTGTGTGTGTATAATAGGGCCGTGTTTAAAGGACATTAAGAGACGCATAAGGGGGCTCTTGTTTGTCCGCTGCGTTTTAATTGCCTGCAGAACTGGAGAGTGGGATCAGCATTCCTAAGAACCCACTCCTGCCCAGACTCTCCCACGCGGATTCCTTAACCTCTGGCCCCCTGTGACAGGCCGACACAGCCTCGGTCTTTTCCCAGGTGTCTCTTCTCTGAGAACGAGTCACGGTCATGTGAATAGTCTTTCTGTTAACTCAAAACTCTGAGATTTGCTTTGTCTAGTGCATTATTCTGTAACAGTGTTGCACAAGTTAGTGTGCGCTATTGGCATGACAAAACTTCACATGTGAATTGCCGCAGTGTTTGCTGCATTCGTTGCGAGTATTGCAAAATCAGACAAAGCTGTTACAAAGTCAAGCAAGAATAATGCAACTGGAGTAAATATGAAGATTTACAAATAAAGCAAAAAACAAATATTGTTTTTGTTATTTGTATTGATTAAAATTAATTTATTTCATGTATTTATTTTAATCAAATTTATTTATTTAAATAACAATGAGGAAAAAACAAGAACTTATTTGACACATTTAGCAAAAACACCAGGAAGTAAAAAATTTTGAGGGATAAATATTAAAAAACATAAGCTCTGTTGTACTTGAACGGTTATAGAAGCGTGGTCACGTGATTTGTGTGGTTTCATGTGTTGTGTTTTCTGCAGGTAAATGGCGTCTCTGTGCACAGCCTGCATCATTCAGAAGTGGTGGCGGCCATTAAAGCAGGTGGAGATGAGACCAAACTTCTGGTGGTGGATCCTGAGACCGACGTCTTTTTCACCAGCTGTCAGGTGTTACCTACTGAAAAACACCTCACAGGTACCAGTGTAACATTTTAACTGCATGCCGCAAGCACGCTTGTTTTTATCATGCGCTACGTGCGATTCTGTCTGTTATTTTTGACCTGTAGACCTGTAGATCCGCTGATCTGGTTTCCTGTGTCAAACATTTCAGCTGATTCACCCCCCACACACACACAGCATCAACTTGAAGCCTGTGGTGACACTGTCTGTTCATTTAAGCATTAGTCAAAGTCAACACGTCGTCATGGCGATCAGGGTTCTAGCAACAGTTAGAGAAATGAGTCAGTCACAATTAAACATGTCAGACAGAACTAACATAAACTAAATATCTGATGTTGCTGACTCAGCCTTGCTATTATTATAGTAAACTCAAGTGTAATGTAGAGATGAATTTTAAATAAAGTATTAAATAAACAGATTAACAGTTTAAGTAGTCATATTAATGGCATGTTGTTCAGTGATATTATAAAGACGCTGTTGGACTTTTTCATTGAAAGGATGTTGACAGCTGCTCCCCCCACATCTTTTATTCATTATTCAGTCACAACAACCATGTTTCCAAATTCTCATTCAGTTTTCAAAAGGCTTTTGGTCTGTTTCCGCAGCCTGAAATGAAACTCACTGTCCAGCTTTTTAGCCAGTGGCAAATTTTTGATCGACTTAAATACTGCATCAGATGAGGTGGAGCAAATTTCAGTTGTGATATTTTTTTATATATAACTTGCAAAAATTATTGTTTATTACATTGGACAGTAGTGTGTGTGTGTGTGTGTGTGTGTACATGCGTGTGTTCAACTAAATGTAGCCGTGGATTTACTGCAGTATAAACGCTTTAAAAGACAACTGTTTTCTGCTTTGTGTCATTTTTTTTATCTTCAGTTGTATTAATTGAATACTTAATCTTTTAACCTCAGCAAGACATTCAGTTATTATAAAACCAGCATTTAACAATGACAGCACTGACTGTTTCAGGAGCTTTAGGAAGTTCTCTGAGCGTGGGAACACTCCACTGTGGCTTTTTAGTGCTCTAAACGAAGAGCTAACTGCATCTGATGACTGTATTTACAGTGATGCACTTACCATGCTGTTATATTTTTGCCCAGAAGACTTTAATCGTAAGTGCATTTCTGTAATCCCCTTTCCACAGGCTGAAGTATGTCAAAATACTGTTTTTCTGGTTGCATTTAGGCTCACCAAGATATCAGTATATCTGACCACAAAGGTTTTTTAAATGTCAGGATATATTTATTAACGATGTCACTGCTCTGATTATGAGTCATTTCTGTGTTCATCAGGTCCTCTTCCTGAGCCTGTAGAGAGCCATGATGCAGATGAGCAGGTGAGTAACATGTTGTCCTCAGCCCAACATGCGTTGAATAAAGAAACAAATGCATTTAGGCCTAAACAGGCAACTTTTAACATCGTTTGATAAACAGACCACTTCATAATCTGACTTTTGAAAAGTGGACATGTATGTTTATTTGTTCATAGTAAATTTCCACAATCGCATTTGATTGGATGATAAAGGACTAGTAATGTAAACAGCAGTAATAGGATTAGACGAGCGGTTTAAGAAAAGAACAAATCTGTGGCGACTGACAGTTCGATGTTCTGGATTCAGTCAGCTGACGTTTGTGCTAGATTAGCTGTGAGAAAGAACAACAGCCTGCAGCAGATCTAAACAGGGATCTGTTGGTAGATAAAAGTATATGGGGGAGATTTTTGCTGGTTCTCACTTTATTTTCGCACTAACTCTGTAACTTTATCAGAATCACGTGAGAGGGAAGGATTATCTGAGAATTGTCAGAGGTCCAAGAATTGATAAAGTATTCCTCATTCTTGCCCAGCTGTGGTGTACAGACACTATCAATCCAGGCCTTGTCATCATTTACTTAAGCGTTTGAGATTTGTGGATGTTCTCATGGTTTAGATAATTGGCTTTGATTTGAGGGAACTCTGTAAACCTTGGAGATGAAGATGGGTGAGATATATCTTTAATTAAATATCATATTTCTTTTATGGGAAGATTCCGTACCAGCCTAGTTCATCGCAAGAACCATTTTTTAAACTATAGAATGTAACCCTGATAATACAAACAATACATGCATTTTTTAAAATGATGGCCTGCTGATGTAAATGACCAAAACTCTGACTAATGCTGTAAAGCTTTTTGGGAATCTTGGCTGACAGATAAGATATGCTGCTTCATAGATAAAGTGTCAGACTATTTTTGGGTTCTTGCCAAACAGGATCAAATTTATTTCTGTGGTTTCTCATTCTAAGTCACTGGGTTGCCATGATCCGTTTTTTTTTTATGAGAATTTACATATTAAAGAGAATTTTACATTTAAAATTGTGAGGCCTATGAGTTCATGGTTACAATCAAAATTGCGCTTACAAAAAATTTATCTTGGTGGTTTGTTCTAACAACAGATAAACATGTTAGACAAGTAGACATATCAGAAATGTGAAATATAATTTCTATAATAATTTATTTTATTTAATATTTGTCTGATTGTCAACTATTATCTCTGTAAATTTCAATCTCTATAAAATATTGATTAGTTATTCAACCTACATTAGTAATGCAACATTTATTAAGTTATTTATGTTCTGCCTTCTTATAATCTGTTGGAACATTGTTAAATTTCACAGTACTTTATACTGCACTGTACTGCAGAATACTGTAATTAACTTACCAAAAGAATCATTTGCTCAAATCGGGCAGACTGTCGGTTGAACATGTCTCAGGTCCATCTAGTGGTTTGGTGTGGAAGTGCATCTAATATTGGCGTGTTTATTGTGGTCTGTATTACCAGAATCACGTTGATGCCAATGCGTCATTGCAGGAAAATGGAAAGGCAGCCCAGGAGGAAAAACCCAGAGTGTCCATGACCCTTTCTGACTCCAGCACCACCTCCAACACATCTACATCAGCAGCTCCAGCCAGCGTTCCAGCAGCCGAGGTTTGTCTCCACCCACCCTCTCAATACTAAGTGTACAATTTACAGGCCGTGTAAATTGTAAACTTTGAAATGCTACACGATCACGGATGTTTTGATTATATCTGTTCATTTCAGCCACAAGAATCCAAAGAGGCGGCTTCAGATGAAGCTACAGGATTATCTCTAAGCCTGTCACTGCAGCAAGTGAAAGATCGAGCTCACCAGAAACGTTCAAACAAAAGAGCTCCACAAATGGACTGGAGCAAAAGAAACGAGCTCTTCAGCAACCTCTGAGATTTCTTTGTGCCATCCCTCAGTTTTTTCTTTTCCTGTCCTTCAGGGTTTTCTTTTCATCTTTTGTTTTTCTTGCTACTTCCTCTCAGTATGTGCTTGGAAATTCTTTTCCCTCCCATCATGCCTTTCTGCTCGTCTGTCGTCTTCCATCTTTTCTCTACTTGTACACTTGCACACAATTAGAACCCCCTTTTCAATTGTATATTTTTAAACCAGTGTTATTTTACCTGTGATTTTTCAATCTGTTATGATGTAATTGTTTTGTCTGATCAACTGTTGATGCTTGACTGCTTAATTTACCTCTATATTACTGATGTAAGAAAATATATGAAATTTAACATTACTGTATAATGTATAGCCTAGAATATAATTTTTAAAGAGAGCTCAAATGATATCAGAACTAGTCTATATATTATTCCTGCTTTGCCTATAGTAATCACGATGCAGTATTGATTCCTTGCTTCAGTAGTAATAGTTTATATTTTTTCAGAGCTTTCAGAGTTTGTCTTAAATCTCAAAGAGCAGCAGTTTGTTAAATAAGGTTTATATAAGGTGTAGAAGCTACAAACTTCTGACTTTTGTTAATGTGAACTTTATAAATGATGATCTGGGACCCATCATCCAATGAAACAGGTTTCTATTTCTGACTAAATTATTAGTAATTCTGCTGGCTGTAAGAATCTATTAAAATTCAATGTAAAACTCTGTAGTGGCAGTTCTGTGCTTAACAGCAAATTTAGATTTTAATGGGAGTGAGTACTGGATGTTTAAAGTACAACACGCTTGCATATAAATTGTGCTCAGCATGTACTTTTAAAAAAGTGCTCAAGTTTTATTTGATGATTTTTAGTAAATTAAAATAAATGCATGACATGTAATTGCATTTTTTTACACACACACACACACACACACACACACACAAAAGGAACCGTTTCATTTGAATATTTTCCAGTTTGTCAGTCATGCTGTTTTTTTGGTGTGTTAATTGGGGTTGCGTTTTGCTTAAACTAAACTACCAGACTCTGTACACATTTATAATGAAAACAAAAATGTGAAAATAGTTTCTATCGTCAGCGTGTACTTGTGAAATACAATGTGGTGGCCAATCTAAACTCTGGAAATTGCTCAGATCCCTATTTTCCCAACCAGTCTTGCTTGTAACCCCATCAAAGGAAAAACCAACATAAACTTTTAGTATCTTTTTTATTCAGTGTAAAAAGTTCTTTTGTTTTTCAAATTCAACAGATACATTTTTCACAGCCATGCGGAAACAGTTTGAAATGCTTGTAAACAAATTAACATAAAATTCAACCAACAAAAGTTTATCCCCCCACAGCTGAACTATATACATATAAGCTATCAAACCCTATATATATATATATCACAGCACACATCATCATCATCATTAGAAATAAAGCAAAGACCAAATACAGACTATCAAAAAGTTACAAATCCAACACCCTCACGTCTAAGTACTATGAGGGCTGACATTAGTTCTTTTTTTAATCATTATTATAATATCAAATGATTCAGCTACTTGTATCCAAAATACAGATCTGAAGTTATAATCACCAACTTTCCAACTTATAATTACAGACATATTTCTCCTTTAATAGACCTAATGAATGAATTATCAAATATATATATAGCACCATGATGTGATTACTGAGGACAGAGGGAACATCACAAAAACCCGTGTTAGTATCAAGACCAGAAAAGCATCTGGCCCTCATAAAATTCTCACATTGCTGCATGCACTGATAATCATCACTCTACGAAACAACATATTTGTTTATATTTTGTATTCTGCTTCTCTAGCTTTAAATCAATAACTTTTCTTATGACACAAAATAACACAGAGGATAAGGCATCAATTTCGCTGACGAGAGAGGGTTTACTTAAAGGTGAAGTTGTGCGTTGGGGTTTAAATTCATTTGAGGGTAGCAGCTAAATTTGCCTCAACAGTCATATTTTAATTGCAAATGATTGAGGGATTTTGGTCTTTACATGGAAAACAGAAATAAAATTTTGCTGATTTATGCATGATTAGAACCAGTGTGTACCTAAATCCTGATGCTATGGTTGGGTTTATGAGAAAAAAGAAAAAACTTGTACCAACATGAGAAAATTAATGCATGTAGTTGCTGCAGCTGAAGTAAAACGTGGCCATAAAGTCCCAGTTTGACAATTACAAATTAAACAACAGTGCTTTACATTTTAAGAACTACACATGCATACAACACAGCTACTAAAGAAACAAAAATAAAATGGTTCAAAAATCAGTACAAACATTTGCTAAAACCCTTTATAAAGAAAGAACAAAAAAGTACATTACAAATAGGAGAAAAGAAAACATTAGATCCTTTATACAACAAACCATAATTTAACACGGATCTAACGAGAACATTTGGGTGATTATTTACAAACGTTTAGTCAGCCTTTGGAAAGCATTTTTAAAAAAGCGATGAATGTGAGCAAGGATGATCCAGAAGAAATGAGAAATTGACATGGTCACATTTGTTAGGAGCTTCAAATATCAGAAACAAACAAAACTGTAGCGTCGCAAATCTAATCAAATGAGTTTAGAAGCACTTAGCCGCCAACCTTCAAATAAAGCAGAAGTCAATGAAATACGTTTCCTGAGAGTTCACCAACAACCTTACTGGTACTGAATAGAGCTTATAATTATACTAAGATAAACGACTATGCAAATGTTATATTGGCTGTATTCTGTGTGATGTTTTAAAGGTTATATACACTCAGAATGTTCTATAACAGGGAAAGCTCAAGTCTAGCTCTTAGAAAATTGTCACAGTTTTGCAATATATTGTAAGAATATTTGATTTACGTCTATAGAATGTATCTAGTCTATATATTTATGAGTTGTGTGTTTTTATGAGTAAGACATCATAAAACAACAGACATTATTGCATAACATTCTGTTTTCCATGTCAAGGACTCTCAATAACATGCTATGATACAAATATAAACGATGTGTAGATTTCTTAAGTGAAATAAGTGAAGTGTGGATACATTTCTGTTTGCATAAAATAGAAATGAATATACCCTTTGCAATGAAGCATGAAAACTACCTACTGCAAACTTGGCAAGGCAGGAGCTCAGTTATCATGTGACCTCAGCCTGTATTTAAAAACCGCTTGCTTTTAGAGGTAGTACCAATGTCTTATGGAATGAAAGCCGTGATTTAGGTAAGACGCACACGTGACACGCAATTCATCCCGAGTTAGCGCTTGATCGCTGGTCTGCAGGCAGAAGGCTGGTAAACTAACACGCTGCATTGTTTGGACTTGACTTTTTACTGCAATAAATATATCAAGAGTCTCCAAGAATACTCTACTGTGCTGTCACATTGACAATGACAGGAAGGTAGTGTTCAGGTAGCAACGATTGCTTACGTTTATTCTGCGGCTCACAAAATACTTAAAACTGTTTCATATAAAAATGGCTCTTAAGAATGAATCCGACATTGGCGTGTCAAATAAACATTTTTTCTTTTTTTTTTTTGCATATCGTAGTCTTTACTTTGACTTGAGCACATCCCACTTTTATAATTGCGTTTACTAATCACATAATACGATAGTCATTTTACAGGCCAATATGCATTTTAAATCCTGTAGTGCAAACGGTGAGTGTTCCATTAGCCTCCTCTTCATACCAGTAAGGTTTGATTTCAAATACCATCACCCCTCATTCCGCAACTATATTCATGTTAAAATATTTATATGTCTGTGTGTGTTTAATATGAATGTCATACACTTATGAATATACTGTCTCAATATAGATTTCTACTACTCTTATCAAATACACACCCACCCAAAACAAATGAAACGGCGCAAGAAACACACATGGTATTGAAAACTTTCAAAAAAGGAAACCATTTTTCACCAGAAGGAAAAACAGGGAAATAATGAATGAAAGAAAAGGACTAAGAAAACTTCAAGTACAATGAACACTGAGGAGAAATAAAAAAAGTCCATAGGGCAAATTGTTCAAACAAAAAGTCAGTATCTCTGTTCCAAACAAATTCCCCTTTTATACATTTTTCTCGTAGATTAATGACTACAAAATCTGTCCTTCAGTTTTCTAACCTGAAAAGGGAAAAACAGAGAGAGAGACCTTGTGTGTAGGGGAAGTCACTGTCTCTCATCCCAGGTCTGGTGTGCATCGCTCAGAGTGGGATTTTGTCCAGTGCTGTTGGCAGTGAGGTGGAGCCTCGGTGATGGCTGATGATGTTCAGGGCTCCTGTCGGGTGTAGTAACTGCCCGAGCCGTTGCTCTCCTGGTCCGAGATGCCCTGTGAGAAGGTGAACTCATCGATCTCTGGAGTCTCCTCTTTCAGCTGCAGTGAGGCCTCTGGGAAACAGAAAGGAGACACAAGCAAAGAAAGTTTTTAATGGAACACAACAAAACAAAGATTCAATGCAAAAAAATAGGTTGCAAAATCATCTGAGGACAATTATTTTACACAAGGATGCACAGAAGGGAGAATGGGAGAGGTGTAACACTACAAACTGATTTAAGAACAAACAAACAAAACTGTTTTAGTTGTCCAACGAAGTAGAAAGCTTGTGTTTTATTTACACTTTGAATTAATATTACATTTTACACACAAGTCACACAACATCTCAAGTGGTCAGATGAACCAGACTGCTGTTCACACCTGGTACGCAAGTGCATCTCAAATGCATCAGTCACAACTTGTGATCAGATGTGTTTGAGGAGAGTCTGTGGTTTTGTCACCGTCAGTTGACTGACAGATGAGTAGAAGGGCCTTCATTGTTGCCCAGGATAAATCGGTAAGTACTAGCATGCTACAAATACACTGTCCTGTGTTTCTTACTACAAAATGTTGTTTGAGTGATTTAAAACCCCATTTACACCTTTATACTTGTGATCACCTAATAAGGATGTTATCACCAGGTGTGAACGGGATCATAATAAGTCTGAAATGAACCAAGCCAGGTTTAAGCATTTCAGTAGTCTTGCAAACTAACATCCAAAATTCAGTTTGTTACACTTATACACCCTATTTACACCATCCTCAACTAAACCGAATTAACAGTGAATTCAGAGTCAATACAGATGTGGGAGGAAACGGACTACTAACGCCAGTCTTCAAACAAGGAAAATTTAGACCAAAATTAAGACTTCTCTCCCTTTTCGTGCAACTTTAGTTAATAATAATAATAATAATACTGCACTAATGACTTAAACACCTGATGAAGTTCAACACCACCTGTTCTTGCTCCACACCAACCAACCTGAAATGTTCTACAGGAATGAGCTCACTGGCGCACTCTCCCAGAGTGATGGAGAATTGAGTTACCTGAGTTGAGAGCGCCATCATGCTCTACACCTGAAGTGGGAGGTCCCCCGGACCCAGAGAAGTGTGACGGGTAATGGGGCGGAGTCTGCTCTTCATCACCTGAGAAGCTCCTCCTCCTCAGAGGCCCACCCAAACCGATCGGCCTCCTCCCAACTGGAATCTTCCTTTCTAAACACCAAGCCAGACTGAAGTTACCGAGGTTACTGTGTTACCCAGGCTACCGAGCTCCACTCCACAACACTGCAGACCACCCTACCACTGAGTCCAAATTTCAACTGAGAGCTGAAGCTTAATTTGATTTCTACTGGACAGGAGGGTGATTCAGATTGAAGCAGAAGCCCTGAGCAAAGGCACTGTGGAACCCACAACATCATGACTGAAGTTCTGACTTGTCCCATTGTTTTTGCGTGCCACTCTTTTTCAGCAGTCTCACCCGGGTATAATGGTGATAATGACTACAGTTGTCTGTACTTATCTACAACCGCACTGAATCATCTGCCACAGACTATCAAGAAGAACCAGACCAGACCCAAACCAGAGAAAAACCAGAGGTAACAGCAGCTGGACCAGTTTTGCACCAGTGATCGGTAAGTGGAGAGAAAGAGAGAAAGATGAACAGGTTAAATGAGACTAAACTCACTTTTCTTTTGTCCTTTATACTGTGCAGTCTTCTTTTTCTGTTTTGAGACATTTGGTGGTGCTTCTCTTATTGCTGAGGAGAGAGAGGACAAGCTGTTATTTAGTGTGAATTCAATGCATTACAATAACAACACATTTAAATAAAACAATAAATGCATGTTTCCATGAAAAATTTGCTCTTTTGGTTGTAAGGAAAATTACAACATTTAGAAAACATCATGTTTACATATGAAGGCCTAATCCATATTTAGCAATTGGGCTGTCCTTATAAGTGACAATATGAACAATTACGCACATTATGAGCAATTACTCTGTTACACAGAGGTTAGCTAATCATAGTAACAGAGGTCATTTACAAATATAGGGTTTAAAGTTACAATAGGACTGTGCAATTCCGATGGACAGAGAAAGGCTGGAAAATGGAGAACTGATTTTAATAAAAACTTGTTAAACATTAACACAAATGACAACATCCTGGCCAAGCGAACGGAGCGCTGCTCAGAAACATCCAGAACCTTCTAGAATCAGAATGTTCTGTTCTGTTAACTCACTCTGTGAGGCGGGCGGCTGCAGCTGGTATCCTGTCAGCTGGCACCAGCCCACGGGGTAGAGATCGGGCGACTCGCAGTCTACCCACTGATCGTACTCATCCTCCCAGCCGTCGAAGTGAATCCGCAGGAGTCTGTGGACGATCCTGGTCACCGTGGCGACACACACCAGCCGTGGCTCCATCAGATCCACCGCCTCCAGTTTCATCCCTACACGGAAGCCGTGATTGGGAACATCCTGGAAGCAAAGAGAACACGGATTAAAGGTCACGAACTGGGAAATGAAAACTTCAAACCTTGATCTTCTGACATAATTGTACCATAAAAAAATATACTGTACAATTTAGACCTCAAAAGCTGTTTTAGGACTGTAGAGGAAATAATTTTATTCTAATTTTATTTAATTCAATTGTATACATTTTTACCTCCTGGTGTATGGCTTTTACCTCCTGGTGTATGTGCAACAGGACATTTATTTTACCGTTGTCAGCTTTACGACTTTAGTCAAGACACTAGAAAAAAATGTCGGTGTTCTTCCCATAAAAACGTACTTTGTTAAAGAGCTTCACAGGGGCTGCAATTGAACCCATTTCTCTGAGGTAGTCAAACCATTTGAAAGGGAGTTTGGTGTACCCTGTGGAGCAGGTTGAGATTCATTAGTAAATTGCTGATTTTATTTAGATGAAGCACTAAAAGGGACAGGAAACGCACCTCTCGGGGGTGTGAGCTCAATGCTGTTGATTTCACAGAAGCCGACAGGAAAGATGGAAGGGGAGGTGGAGTGATAGCAGAACCAGTCCGAGCCGTCAGCAGCCTCAGATCCATCGATCCCGATCATCAGGTACCCGTCTGCCAAAACCTGTGAGCAAGAAATCCTCATCAACACCAGGTTAAAAAACTGCTTCCTGTAATTCAGAATTTTTATGATACACCACATTTTCTTTAGTGTCATAAGTGATTCCCAATATATGAAATACATTTACATTTATTAATTTAGCAGATGCCTTTATCCAAAGCAACATACAAAGAGGGAGAGCATTAAAAATGTTGTCCTAACAACCAACAAGTCTAGTCTACAAAGGAACATATACAAGTGAATCAGAGGTTGTTGGTTTTTTTACATATTTGTATATTCACCATATATTTGCAATGATGGCAATATTGCAGATTTTGAGCATGTAGTTCCTTACGGACTGTGTTACATTGCAGCCGGCACTTTACCTTTCGTACAGTAGCAACACATATAGCTGAAAGATTGAGAGGGTCTATCGCCTCCAACTTCATTCCATCCTTAAACCAGTCACCACTTTGGTCCACATCCTTAATCTGTGGGTTAATAAGACGACACATGAGCAGGTAGAAAGAATGATTTCAAACTCTAGGAATGAAAAACATGGTGCCAAAAAAATACCTTAAGAAACAGCTGAGAGGGCGCGTCCATCAGCCCCTCTATTTTTGTCATGACCTCTGCAGAGAGCAACATTGTAACAGTTTAGATCCAGAAACCACAATAACATCATCAAATGTTATTCTTAAAGAATTCATTGTTCTTGAGGAGATGGCTTTATAACAGCAACTACATTTATTAAGTTCAAGTGAGAACGCAAGTAGTATAAACATTATGGTAACACTTTATTTTTCAGTGTCTTTGTTACATGTACTTACTATAGGGTTAGGATCAGGGTTAGTTGCATGTAATTATGCATAATTTACTGTTATTCCTATAGTAAGTACATGCAATTAATTAATAATATTTATATAATTACTCTATTACTAGGACACCTCAAACTAAGTTTCAGTTCAGCATCTCAAAGCATTCAGACTGCTGCACTGACCGGATCTTTTGAAACGGTGCCCGATGCTTCGGGACCAGCCAATAGAGTGAATGAGAGGGCTGAGCATGTGACACCAGAAGTCATCTGTGCCGTCCTGACACTCCTCGTAGACCAGACGCAGACGCCCGCCGATCACCTGCTCCACCAGAGCCACGCGAGTCCGGCACAGGTGGGTCTTATCCACCACTTCCACACGCATCAGTTTCTTAAACGGGTACTGCATGTTCTCCTGCACCTTTAGTTTCAAATGTAAAGCGTTTTTACACTTATATTACACTGTATAGAGTCTATGACAAACATTCAATTAAAAAAAACAAGGGATAGTTCACCCAAAAATGAAAAATCTTACATCATTTACTAACCCTTTTGTCATTTCAAACCTATTAAACTTTTTCTTTTCTGGAACACGAAAGTAAATATTTTGAGAAGTGTCTCAGTTGTTTTGTGTCCATACAAAGAAAGTCAATGGGCGCCACTGTTGTTTGGTTACTAACGTACAACATATCTTCTGTGTTTCCCAGTAGCAAACGTCATACAGGTTTGGAATGACATGAGGGACAGTAA
This sequence comes from Ambastaia sidthimunki, assembly GCA_036877625.1. NCBI lineage: Eukaryota > Metazoa > Chordata > Actinopteri > Cypriniformes > Botiidae > Ambastaia > Ambastaia sidthimunki. Next base: position 13,537 of record JAZGTK010002808.1, on the reverse strand, counting down.
ATAAAGCAAGAAGTTTAATTTCTGGGCAAATTATCCATTTAAGGTCCGTTTCTGCAACACCTTTATTGTTTTGTCGGTGGTGTGAAAACACAAATATAAAGGCAAAAATAAAGAATAAAAGAGAAAAGATAAAGATGTTTTAACCCATAAGGACCCACGGTGACACCGGTATCACATACACTTTTGATTACCTAGAAAGGTATTTTTAAGACCTGTGTTACCCAAAAATGCACACATTGTCACATAACTCAACCAGGATGTTCATTAAATGCCACTTTGGGACTTCATGAGTTAAAAGTGTGGAGGTAATGCTTTAAAAAGACCTTTCCAGGTAATCAAAATTTTGTGTGACACCGGTGTCACCGTGGGTCCTTATGGGTTAATCAGGAGAGAACAGATTGTGACAAAAAATAATTTTGCATCTTTGATATTATAAGGCAGTCTGCCATCCGTAAAACTTTATTACCCTAATAATATCTGACGCATGTTCTCTGTGTAACAGGTACATCTTGTCCTTCAGGTTTTTTCAGATCTACTCTATTTGAAAACATCTTTGTGATGACCCCTGGAATAAAACGTCTTACCTTTGTGGCAAAATCTGGTGGAAGAGTTTTGGCTCCAGTGAGTCGTTTCACAAGAAATGCTTTCCAGTTTGAATACTTGTGCTGAATAGCTATGGGGAGAAAGAATGCTTACTTTGTTTAATAATAGCAACTTCATGCTAGTTTAACCTAATAATTTTGTAAAGTTTTAATAAATAGTGTAGAGTTTTACATACTTTTAGGAGGCACCAGTGGTTTTCCACTAGTAGCGCACCATCCAACAGGATGAACTTCTGGGATACACAGATTACACCAGAAGTCTTTGCTTGAGTCGTTATCAAAACCCTCATAACGTAGGAGAGCTTGAAAGCCTGGGAAGTGATGCAAAATATTTCAAGCACAATACACAAGTCATCACAAATAAAATATGTCATATTACACAGCGATCTGCAATACTTGATTCTGATTGGTCAATTACAATGTTCAGGAACTGGTTTCATTACCTGCCAGTTTGACAATCCCTGCAACCCAGTAAACTTTTGTGGAGAGGTTTGTGTCAGAATTCAGAACCTCCACCCTCACCCCCTCAGCGATGTCACCCCAGCACAAACCCATGGGCACCTGGAGAATTAGCAAACAATTCCCGTACATACATTTTTGAACAAACGTAAACCAGAAGAGGTTTAAAAAAATAACTGTGATAAAAACATGAGATGCCAATCTAAGCATTGTACTCACATGTTTGAAACAGCTGACTGGTGCCCCAACCAGATTATTGCTACAGATGTATCGGCCCCAGTCAAAGCCTTCAACAGGAGCCACTACAGAGAAAACAAACTCCTTAAACAACAAACAAATAACAGCAGAGGACGCAGAAAATACTATCCAAAGTGTTAGATAGTTTATCTAGACAGTCTATCAGCTGTAACATACAGATAACTCGAAACCTTCGCTGTATAAAGATCATAGTTATAATCTAGGTAGTCTTAAACAGACACATGTTGTGGTTGTGATAATAGCTTTTATGCTAAACAATTAGAGTAGCCAAGTACCTGATTTTGATTTCGCTTGGTTCTGTTGATTTGCTTGATACTGTGCATAAGCTGCCAACTTTGCCATCAACGGCTGTTTCTGTAACACCTTTGCCTTTTTCGTTGGTGGTTTACCCTTGAAAGATTGCAAGTAAAAACACAAAATACTTTACAGTGAGGCAAAAGCAAGTGGCCAAGAATAAGAGGAAAAAACTAAAGATACGGTTTTCATTAGAAGAGCTTCTGGAGTCCGTGAATATTTACCTGAAGTCTCGCCAGTATACTGGCCTTTTTAGAATTGGAGGAGTAGCTTCTGGAACAGGACACACTGCAGAATCTCTTTGTTTTAGAGTAGAAAGCATCCCGGACACCCACCATACCACACATCTCACAGGTCGCTGGATGAAAATGAAGAACACAGCAATTAATCACAGTCACACCGTTACACACACTTATCTCAGATATGGAAAGATAATGCATATCTTTTTCCAATTAAAAATAATTTTTAATGCTTATATTAATAATATTTGTAAATAAATATAAATATTATTGGCGTATTAATAATATGCTAATGATATTTAAAATAATGTTGCAGAATATCACTCAATTTGAAACGCTGAATTCAACAACTAATAGAAAACTTTCTAATTTTCTAAGTTTCTGGAACATCATCATTTTGTTTCAGTGACATCATGCAGTTGAGCTAGCATGGACTTCACAAATGTATACAAAACCTGATGGTCCATGTCACCACAGCATGTTTTGGAAATGTTCCAAAAGAACATTTTGTGTGCTTCAACGAAAGCGAAAAACACTGACATTTTGTACTGGTGCAGAATCTCAAATATTTCAGAACTCTTAACATCATAACTTTCTTTGTTGTTCTTTTTTGCTCCAAATCCCAAAATGTCTGTTTATTTACAAGTTCAAAATAAATTAGGAAAACACCCACTTTACAATGTGTACTTTTGGACCCCACATCCATAAGAACATATGGAACTAACCCATTCCCGCTTTTCCATCGGGATAGGTGTACACCTGGCCATTGTTTTTGATGATGGGCAGACTGGCAGGCATGCCTGACACCTCATCCTCACTGTCCTCCGAGCTGGAGCTGCTACTGCTGTCCTCACTGCAGCTGTCATATCCGTCAAACATTCCGAATGAATCTCTCCTCTTCCGCTCTGAGCGGGGAGTGTGCTCAGCCTGCGTGTGATAAAGCAATGAACCAATGATCAAATAAAAGAAAGGCTGAGAAAAGACAAGGATCAAGCTCCTATTATACTTGCATAAATAATTACCTTTCATATATTACAACTGATCAATATTGCAGACCAGTGATAACCATAATCTAACTAGAATCATAGAATCTAACTAGAAGCATAAACTAGAAAATCAACCCTTTAATGAGTTGGGCATTTGTAAGCACAATCACAAAAGCACAGTTGAAAGAACTCACAGTTCACAAGAAAGGCAAGTATTTAAAAGCAGGGCAACATCTTAAGCATTTGGATATCCCCAAAGGGCATTTCAAAACAGGAGATAGGAAAACCGCCGAAATCTAATTTCATATTTAAATTTTATTGTATAAACTACTACCATTTCACATTAACAATTTGGGCATGTTCAGAATCTATATAATTTCATTTTTTTAGTGTCGGATCAGAGGATTGGTGCGGCAGACGAGTATTTGTCCGAACTACTGTGACCTGATTTCAAAATGAATCATTTCAGACCTCTTCCTCACCTGAACACATATCATGTCCATTTCCTCCATTTAAACCCACACTTACCGAATCTATACTTCCCCATAACCTCTCGCGAAATGTTTTTAGGTCAGATCATGAGATAAAAACATACACACAAGCCATCCAAACACAAACATACATATTGTACATGGGCTCCAACCAAATGAGCGCCTACCTAGACGGCATTATGAATGCGTCCCAAACGTTCAATGAGAACGTCTTTAACAAGCCCACGATCCCCAAAAATGCTGTTAATTTGCTAGAATTTAAAACACGACCATAAACAAACATATACACATACATGGGCCCGCGAGGGGATTTTACATGCCTATAACACAAACCTAACCAGTTGTATTTCAAACATTTAATGGGACAGCTGGCGTAAATAAGCTATTGCAGAAAATGTTGACTATTCTAGGTGATTTTAAGAGAATAAATATTGTAGTTTATGTATACAGCAGGAGCTGTTTCTGACAACCAAAACAAAGAGGACGGCTAACACTGCTAGCCGCTAACTACGCTAAATCAAGGAAGCGGGCTAAAAACTCTCTCCTACCATATCCCTTGGATTTTCCATTAGCCCTTCATGCAAGTCGGTATCTTATATTCGTTGTGGCGTTATCCAAAAGCCCCCTGAGGGGAAGGGGCAGGCTTAAAATTATTTCACTCTAAAGCAAGAAAATAACTCCAGTTATCAACAATTGTCATGGCTCGAGTACGCATGCGTATGGGGCTAACATGATTGACGTGAGTAACCGCCAATCACGCTTTACCCGTTGTGCACCTTTGCACCATATAAGGTCATAGGAAATGTTTAAGGGTAAATAATTGCCGATCAAGTAAATACAGACTTCTTAGTGCCATAACAAATGTATTGGCCATTACATATCTATCTACGGTCATGATTTAATGCTAATAGAATAGGACAGGGTAAAATGATACATGAGGTGATCTACTGATGTCTGCAGTAGGTTTGTTCTGTGAGTTGTGTTGTTTTGTTACGGCATACTGGAGACAGAAACACTGAAGCCACATGAGCAAATAAAGAAAAACGTGTTACAAACTTTTTGGTATTTTTTATGACCCTGAAAATCTGTTAACCAAAGATATTTTTTCCTTCAATTTCCTTTAATTTATTTGATGCATACTGAACCATATTATACAGACCCAAATCATCTAAATATGTTGCGATACAATCAATACACATACAGTAATCATGTATTTTATAATAATTGTAATGAAACCAAACTAATTCCAAAATTTTAGACACAGTGACGGGTATTTCTATATAATATGAATTAATCTGGTATTAACTATATTTTTTTTACAATTGTATTTCTACCTCTATGATGTATGTTATCATATGTAAGAAATTAAAATAAAAAAAAAATTATCAGAAAACATATCAAGTATAATAGTCTTTATTTTATCGTACAGTATATATATTCCATGGCATTCCAATGTAATAAAACTTAAATTCACAACACAACCTTTAGCAAAACGACAACACACATACAAAAGAAAAAAGACAAAACCCATTATATTATTTAACACAAACCAACAGTAACTTTGGTGCAACACTGAAGAAACACTGAAATTTCAAACTAACTCAATCACGAGTTCCCTGAGCTCCTCGTCCACTGTCTCACCTCAACTGTTCTTCAAATACTTAATGAAAGTCAAAACAGGGCTGACAAAACATCTGCGCTATAGGAAATGAATGCTATGAGAATACAAGTATAAACAGTACAAAAACACAAACTGCCCCCCAAAGAAGGGCTGAAAAGTATATGCAACATTCAAACTGTGAAAATCAATCTTTATCTGAGAGAACATATGCAGTAAACGCAGGCAGTTTGAGCAGGTGGTTATATTCAAGTAAGGCTCTTGTCCAGAGTTGGGAGGCATGTGTTGAATGCGTAATGAGGGTAGCGACTGGTCTCTAGGGCGCACAGCAGGACGCAGGGTGACATCATTAGATCAGTCATTAAGATCAGATACAGCCAAACAAATATGACATTATACTAATGTGGCTCCTAGAAGGAACTTACCAATATCAAGGCATACAAGTTTTTGGTGTGTTGTCAGTTGAATTCCTCGTCAATAGTGTCATCCACACTTCCAGAAATGGACGCAACTTCTAAAGATGAAAGGAAATAAAAACAAATTTACACTAAGTTAAATCATTTTCAGGACTCACACCTACTCTAATGCTACATATGAACAATAGTACTTGTGATGTTTGCACCACTAATACATGTTAAAAAGACAGACACCTCTCCCATTAAAGCCAAATCCCCTGTGCGTTGAAAACTAAACCTCCCTTTTTGTTATGTGGGACAAATTTTGTGTAGCAAGATAGACTCCCTCAAACACAAGTACAGTGAAAACCAGTCATCCCATGGAGATTACAAAAAACTCTCCAGAGATTTTTACATAACTGTTATATAATCAGGTATAACCACCACAGTGCTTCAGTGTGAGAAGTTTATATTTAAAGGTTAGACCTCTCGTTGACTGTGCGTCACCACTTTTGTCCGACTTGCTTTTGAAATCCACCTGCTTTGGATCCTGAAGATCTTCTCCACTTACACTTTCAGCTTCATTGTTATGTGCTTCTTCATTCAAACTGGGACCCAACGTCTGGTACTTCTTATCGGTGGCTAGCAAGTTTGGTTTACCATCTAAATTTTCATCTGTACAGGACAAACTTGTGTGTTCTTCAGGACCATTGTAAATCAAGTCACTTCCACTGCTGCTGGTGTCACTCAGAGTAATAACCTCTTGATTTTGGTGTGCGCATGCCGTTCCGCCATCTTCGTTGCTCCTCGATATATCAGAGCTCAGTTCAACCACAGAGAGAGAGGAAGCAGAGGTCTCGTCACAAGATTCTGTCGAATAAGATGAAGACGCAGTGGAAGACTCAGGCATGGTGGTGCTAAGAGAAGCTTCAGATGAGTCTTTGGAGGAAGTGAGGTAATACCACACACCTCTGATTCCATCGCTGCTGTTACTGCTCCCTACACTCTCACTGTAACTACTGTCTACTACGCAGGATGAGCTCTTTTCTTCTGATTCAGCAGACGCCACCTTTTCCCTGCCAGAACAACACGATTCTAGGAAAACATCATCGCTAAGGGTAATAGAATCCAGGGTGGATGTCACCATCTCTAGACAGGAAGGAGATGTAAATGGAGAAGAGATTTTGTGACACTTCTGCATGTGTCCTGGTGTCGCTGGGGTGAAGTTGCTGGATTGGATCTTATTTTCAGAAATTGACTGATTTGGTGGTTCCACCACTGAGGAAGAGGACTCGAGTATTTGGCTGACCAGCTCGCTCAGGTTCTGAGAAGGAGTGGAGTGGATCAGAGAAGAGGAAGACAGGAGTCCGAAACAAGCACTCCGGTCAACATCAGCACGCTCAAGCTCAGGAGAACTGGTGATACATGACGACCATTCAAGCTGCTTTTTGAGCCAAGGATGTGTTGAACCTTAACAGATGTCGCCCACAAACTGGTTATGCACAGTTTAACTGAAAAGGGTAGTTCACACTTCCCAACTCTGACAACATCATCATACACAGTCCATTCACTTATATTCTAATGAACGTTGCACACAAAACCGAGTTATTTTTTTAACCGAGTCAGCATTAATCTGATGGGCTGACTTTATGCAGATTCAGCATGGGTTTTTACTTTGAAGGTTTAAAATGTCTGGTTTGTTGGGGGAGTGTGAACCAGCCAATGGATAAGCAATTTCTGTTTGCACATTTGTTTATATGCACTCAGAATTTAAACGTACATAAGCGTGAACTTTTATAATCAACATTAAATAAAACAACAAATTCTCATCTACTCATACATTCAAGTGTCTCAAAGTTCTTCCACAATGTCGGAGGCAACATACCTGATAAACTGATGCAGGACATGCTGAGTTCTGAGGTGGCCCCTGTCATGTCATCCTGTAAATATCCAAAAACAAAATCTACTACTGCTGTCATCACCTAAAATACAGAATATAACAGAATCCACTTGTTTACCAGCATCTTCTGCAGTGATTTGGACTCCTCCCAATCTCCCCTCAGTCCAATACCTTCATCCTCACAGCTCACAGCATGACCCAGATGAATCAACTCCTTACCCACATCCAGAGCCTGGGACAGACCAGTTAGAGAATAAGAGAAATGCCTGGCTATTACCCAAACATATTTATCAACCATTAGGACATCGCTTTGCATTTCACATTAAAATTAGTTGCAATGTTGACCTCTGACCTTTCCCTGGCTGTTGTCATAGAGTTTTACACTGGGCCAGGATGAGAGCTCAGAATGAGAGTAGCTGTGGAGTTTGGCTAGTAAAGGTTTCCATTCAGCACAGAACGTCATGCGTTCAAAGTCATCCAGGGCGGCCTCTGTCCAGACCTCTCCTGAAATAAGGATGGAAAACGTTCTCATTTTCTCTGTTGGTGGTACTTTTTATATTTTACTGATAAACATGAGCATCAATCTTTACCTGCAGGACGAACCCCAGCTAGGCTGCATTCTATAGCTTGGAAGGGAAGGCTTAGGAAGTCACTTCTAAACAGCACACAACAATATGCCAAACAATATGAAAAATTCTCAGTTCATGAAGGGTCATAAAATGCATCTCAACGTTTTTGACTTCAAGACCCCCCACTATTTAAAGCCCAGCCCCCCCAACCACCCCACCCCCATTTTACAATTTCTAGTCAATAAAATATTCTACAGCTTGGTATTGTTAAAAAGATGTATATTTAACATAAAAATACAAAATGCATCTTAACATCTTAATTTTTAGTTGTGAGCTGTAGTTGTTTAGTTGTAGCAGATTCTACACCACTAGGGCTGTGCTGACCTCATGCTTCGTAAATGCTCCCGTGGAAGCTCCCCATTGTCTCCAAAATCCACATAATACAAATCCACCAATCCGGAAGCCAGAATTCCCAACACTCGAGCACGATTCCATGTGCCATGATCACTGTATGGAGCAGCCACTATATCTCCAACAATAATGGTCTCCACTCTGTGTTCCTGGGACAGGAAATAAAGAAAATACTGCCTATTGACCCTTATTGTGTTTCTAAAAGACCACATTGAGATCAAACAAGCTTACTTGCGAGGTGTCACTGTTGTAGAAGCGGCTCATTTCATCTGTCAGTTTATCCAGCTGCAGAGATCGAACCCCCAGAATCTGAATCCAGAAGTGCTGTGGATGCTCAGAGGCAGACACATACACCTCCAGGTGCTCGTCAGGCTGGAAGCTCAGATCTGGACTGGGAACTTACAAAACAAGTGTAAAGTTATCAGTGATCAGATCTTAGGTTTGATTAAAGATCCCTGTAATTATTTCAAACTACATTCTTGATTCTTAATCTAAATCAGTGTAAAACGGATTCTTACTTTCAAATTTTGAGACCTCCAAAGATGATACTGGAGAGAGAATCTCCTCTTCCTCTGATCTGAGGGAATTTTCAGCCGTATCACTGCCGTCAACCAAGCCGTTGGCAGTAACAAGCCTATCTTGTTTGAGATCAGACCCCTGAGAAGATAAATCTTGGCCATCAGGTATAAATAATTCATTCTCTGGTCTTTGAACTTTGTTAAATTGCTCTATCTCCAGTGGTTTTCTCTTCTGACGCAGTGCAGAGGACTGGCTAATCCGCTTTCGTACGGTTTCATTCTCCACAACCTTCTCCATGATCATCTCCTGCAAAGACAAACGTAACCTAACATTGTAACCATCTGTTGCTTGATATACTTTCTGCCCATAATGACAGTCTTGCTGATTTCATCAGGAGCAATAAAACACACAACAGATGTCTTTTCAGCTTGACTTTATACCTCAGACCTTCACAGCCTCTAAAACCGAACCGTGTGGACCAAGCATGTTACCTTTGCACTTTGAACTTCCTTGCGTGTGCCAGTAATCGTGATTTTGCCCTTCTCCTCTAAGCTCCGCCCATGATCTCTGGGGCAGTTCACTCTGGCCCCTGAGACCCTGTTTATAAACTTCAAGGTCTCACCGCCACGTCCTGGGGTAGAAAATTTGGAACAGGGGTAGTAAAGAACACTTCATAGGAAAGAAGCAAAGGTTAAATATATTACTATGGAACCCAACGTTCTATTAACAAAAAAAAAGATGTTAATCACATGATCACTTTGAGTCTTAACTATAGACCTACCTATGATCCGTCCAAATGCCGTTTGAGGCACTTCTATGACGTCACTGATGACCTCACAGTCAGTGGCCAATTTCTCCAGAGCACACTGTGCCACAAGAACCTGCTCAGGTGAACCCTGGATGAGAAAATTCACTGAGGTCTGATCTCCAGTGTTTGGTAGCACATTTACCTGAGCACCAGACTTCTGATTCACCTGCACAAATGGGAATGTTAGAGAAATATTGCAACTCATATAATATACTGTAGCATGAAATAATATACTGTAGCATGAAAAGGTAATTATCATTACCTCCAACATGTGGCTTTAGTTGTTTTGTTTTAGTTAAATGTGAAACAAAGAAGAGAATAACACTCACTATGTTTAGAAAGGTGCTCTGATATCTTGCAATAGATCGGTACACATCAAGCGGAACAGATAATCTAAACTCTTCTTTGCTTTGGCATTGCACTACAGAGCCAAAAGATGGAACAAAGAATATTTACATTAAACTACCATTGTTTTATAATTCTGAACAACACAATTTGATCATCAACACATGAAAGCTGATCCCAGTGTTGCAATATATTTATGCCAATATAAAAAAAAATAAAGTTCACAAAAAAAAATCTCATATTGCTTACCACTGCTGCTTCGAATGTGACGATAAACAAGGTAGCCCACCGTGGCCCCCACAGAGAGGCCTGCAGCCAAAGCTACTTTCTTCCCTGTGCTCAGATTCTTCCACGGTCCGTCTTGCGCTGCAGCCATCACTTGGGTCGGACTAGCCAGTAAACTCCACCTAGACAGCATAATTTATGAAGTCTATAAACAGACCAGTGCCAGAACTTTAGTCTGCACCATGTACAACCTTACACGGGTCATCAGAGCAATGCCATGCAGCAACAATAAATGATAAAGAGCAAAGATAGGTCTTTGGTGATTTTTGCTAGTTGCCTTACACCTTCCAAAATTTATTGTCTCATGAAAATCTCCACAACTGTATTTTGAGATTGCGACCAAAGCAGGTTTATGAGATTAACGTCTAATAAGATTAATCAGTCTACTTTTTGTTACCCAAGACCACACTTTAGGAAACAAACAAATACATGAATAATTGGGTTTGGGAGAGCAAAGCTTGTGAAAACCTTTCAAGAACCTTGAAAGAATGGAATCTTTCAATCTTTCAGCACATTTAACAACAGAGTGTTTGTTTAATTGAATTGGATTTTCAGACTTTTAAGCACAGCAAAAGCAGTGGACAATGTTGATGCAATATCAGCACATTTAACTGTCTTGCAGTAATGGCCAGGGGCACGTGTAGACTCTGGCAACATCATGTGCTAAGCCAATGTGTTATTTAAAACAGAGATATAGTGTGATCCAAGGTCATGGCAGATAAACTAGACTCTGAACGTGTTCCCTGCCTTATTAAATGTGCACACAACATGCTGTTACGTTTTGATAAAAGTCAAGGCTAATGCTTGACACTTAAGTATTTTCATTGTGAAAATGAATACTTATTTCATTGTGCATTAAGGACCTAACAAAGTCCCAAATCGAAATCAAACTGCTTTAACATGAGATAATGCAAATAATTTACTAATTGTTTTTACCACATGCTTTTAAAATTACATACAAACTAAATGTACCATATTAATCAAAGTCAGTAGACTGAGAAATTTTTTTTGAATATTTGTCTCTGCTGACAAATGCAAATGTGTGTGATTTGCTTTAAAATGCCAGTTACAGCATGCAACACAACAAACACGTACATTCTTCTGTCCTGCAGTAGCCACAATGTAAAACTATGACTGTCAATACAGCCAGGACCTAGTTGCATCCCTGGTAACAGCCATTTGCCAACAACTGTACCAGCTGAAGGAGAAAGCAAAACGCCAGCTCAGTTCAATGACACGGATGCATAAACCTGACATGACAGCATGCAATAGATCCTCACTGTGAAAACAGGGCAGTGGGGTTGTAGCTCAGAAACAGGCGGGATTTGGGAACGTCCATGTCCATGTTGGACCCTAGTTCACCTAACTCTCTTCAGCAGGACGAACAGGCAAAAAGTGAAACATGATTAAACACCGTCCTTGATGCATATCATGGTGTTCTCGCTGGGTTCATTGCATACTTGGTTTAGACCTACTTTGTATGTGTCCAACTCTTTCTCTATGTAAACCTCATTGGGGTGTATTTGCATGTATTTTGTTTCACTGTATCGTTGTTAGTTCCTTGCACATGCAAAAACATTCAAACGGGACCTGTTGTGTGTATAAAGATCGTGCACGTGCATAACGCGCGTGCGAGTGTTAACGCGGCGTCCGTAGCGCGTGATGGATGTCACTGAGGGTGCGGTATATTTCTCCCCTTTAATCAAATGTCTCTCATCACTTACATTCATGCATGTTTCATAGCCCACGAATGACATAGGAGTTTTAAACCTGGTTTTGCATTTGTAACATATAGAGCAGATCGTTTGAATTTTGACCTAAAGCACAAAAACGAGGATCAGCCATTGCACTAAAACAAAAACCGTGTCATTTACCTCTAAACCGGTATGATACGCAAACGCACGCACGAAGAGTCCTTCAAACGCTCTTTATGACACCCGTCGGCGTGCCGCTGATTCACCGGTGCTGCGCTTGTGCTGTAGTACGCAGCACGTACAGTTAACGTCTCAACAATGATTGGCCATCATCCCGCAGCTCAACCACCAGATCCAATCACCACCTCTGATGTCGCATTTCCTGCAAACTCACAATGAGAATCTGATCTCTAGTGATGATCACGCCCCCTTCTGGAAGATGGGAGCAGAACACCCTGCGTACCCTGAGGGTCTTGAGCAGTTATTTCCCTGCAACATTTATGACTGAAATGTGTAAAAAAATTAAGTCTGTTTAATTAAATTTGTTTAATTAAAGAAAGCTTTTTCTTCTATAAAGAATGTAGTAGTTTTAAGTTTCTAAGGAGCTGATTTAGATTATACATCTTATATTGTAGTTTTTGTATTCCCAAATGGCTCATCTTGTCCCTGAGAATGCTACAGGAACATTTTTTTTTCTCAAGAAGTTGTATATATATATATATATGGACATTCTGTTATATAATATAGCATATTATAGATGATATAGCAAATGCTATTTGCTAACTTTAGTTAATTGTAGACATCAGTTTAAGCTTTTTTTGCAGTCTATAATAATAATAATAATGCAGTTGTAAATTAAATTATCTAGGTCCCTCGGCACTCCATAACACAGAAGAGAGCATGTGGACATATTTATTAACATGATTGATTCACAAATAATCTGGGGGCAATGTCAAAGACATTTTTAAAAAATACAAACTGTACAACATTTATAAATCGTATGAACATTCATAAATAGCAAATATTTGTATATTGAGTCAATCAGTGCATGTTGTAGCCCAGGCACATATTTTAGAAAGAAGTTTTAGCTAAAAATAGGTCTAATTCACACGCCTGGTGTATAAATATGGCTACAGCCGATTTGACTGATGGAAGTCAGTAACTTTTAATTCGTGCATGACTGAGTCAACATATTCAGCAGGTGAATAAAGATATAAAGAAACATTTATCAGCATTGCATTCTATTGTCATGCATACAACTGAAAATCAGAGAGAAATTTGTAAAGAAAATAATTTCAAAAATAACTGTACAAAAACACTGCTCAGAACATGTTTCCTGTTACTAGTTTGCACAAACTAGACCGTGCTTATTAAAAACTAAATTCACCCCTTTTCATGTTGATATGTTGTTTTCTAAATTGTACATTTCCTCATATCACTAGTTCAGCACCTTTAAAAAAAGAAAAAAAAAATAGCAGGATTCCTTCTACGGACTACTTTTTCATTACTTTAAAAATCTGAATTAGGGCAGTTTAGTTATACAGTAGTGCTAAAAAGCCCTGTGGAGAAATGTTGGCAGAAGTTAAACCACACCTATATTAATGGGCCAGTGTCACTTCTTAAACACACAACACAAGAAATGCCAAAATGCACAACATATACTT
>JAZGTK010002807.1:12385-29990 GCA_036877625.1 Ambastaia sidthimunki | reverse complement strand
CTGCACATTTCCACAGATGCTTGACAAACGAGGGCTTGGGTACCCGAGACGTCTGCTTCATCATTCATTTCCCCCACCCAAGGCTGATTGATCGCTGTGATTTTATTAAGAAAAGGAGAAGGGGAAATTGAAAAATGCTAGTTGCGGTCTGGAAACACAGTGTTGATTATAAACTGGTAGACGGGACAAAGGTGGCCAACTTTCCATTTTTTAGCCCAACAAATATGCAGCAGGTGTTTCTGACAGATGTCTCATTGCGCTCCACAAAAGACATTAAAATAGCAAACAAATTGATGCATTTTGCGGCCCTCGTGGCAAATGGAGTCGGTTCTGATGGATGCTATTACCCAGAAATCTGATGGTGGGGAGCATGTGACTGAATAACAGGTGTTTTAGATAACAGTTTGTGTATGTGTTGTATCGTGCGTCCTTGTTTATATCATAGTGATATCTCGAAGTGTATACATAGAGCGGTTCACTATGACGATGTAATTAGTTTAACCTTTCAAATGGATAGATGATTTCCCATAGTAGACGCTTATGATTGAATTATAATATCCATAATGAATGGAACATATGCAGCCTTCCTCACAATTGGGGCAGAGTTACATCATTACACACAAAATGAAGGAATTACCCACAAGTCCATTTTGTGATTTTTGGAGGTGAGGCAATGGCCAGCGCCGCAGTTTTACAACATTGGGAGGAAATGTGAGCGGCTGCCGTCCACAGCGAGCGCAGGGATAATTTTAATGTGAAGTCCAGGTGGGCGAGCGCAGGTTTAGTGACTGTTTTGTGACCTGTGTTCTGTTGGTCGTGGTGGGTGGATGATGTTCCTGTCAGCTCCTCTCACCCTTATGTTCTCATTATCCACCTCCTGTCCCTGCTCCCAGTGACACACTCTGACACAGCAGCACACAGTGAAAGACTATTATATGGAGAAATAGTGCATTGTGGGTAAAAAAGAAAGAATAGAGGCTAATAGATGACCTTCTATAAAGCAAGCATTTCATCAGGGTCTGTTTATAGAATTACCCAGAACATCATAATATAAAGTAATACTTTGTTTACCCTTGTGAAATTTCTGTGGAAAAAATGTGGACATTTTTCATTCAGGTATTTATTCACAACCTACTCATAGTAATGGTTCATAGTGTTTTGAAAATGATGAAAAGACAACATAAATGTTCACTTTTTATATTATTCACTGATAATCTTAAAACCCTGCAACTATTGCAGTCACTTTAGCTCACAAGTTGCATGGGTTATTTTTATGATACTGGTTTGTATGATCTGCCATTTATAAAGCTGCGTATCTTAAAAAACAATCCGCAGTTTTTGCACTGCATAGCAAAAATAGCAACACACTTGTTTATTACGAGGACTGTTACAATAAATATTAACAAGAATTTATTTCTGAATCTTTGCATGAATTATTCCCTAAGTTAGGCATAAACATTGCCATTTATCATCTCAGATCTAGTGGAAAATGGCCAGCAACAAAGCAAGAATAGTTTTTTTTTGCACTCTTTGATAGCTGTTCACACATATCCAGGAGGCTGCTATCAGTACATATGCAGTCTGTCGTGAGCGGCCCTTTTTGCTTGATCTCACGGAAAGCACACGACTGTTTCTTTAGCATAGCGACTGCGTGACCATACAGACCGCTGGCAGGTTGAATAGCCTTTTATTTGTTTCCCCAGATTTAATTATATGCTCACTGGGCACCAGACACACACATGGTGCTGGCGAGAAAAGCATTGTGAAAAGATGACATAAATTCAAGCAACACTTTAGGATCTATGATGCTTTAAAACAACGTGATCTTTAAAGCTTCAGCACCAGACGTTTTACACATCACGGGCGTCGCTTTGAAGTTTGCTCACTGCCTGGCAGTTTATACACTCACCTCTTGGGGAAATGTTTTAATTATATTACCTGCTAATAGGGTTAAAGTGTGTTTGTAGTGCATATTAAGTTTTATAAAGCTGTTAAAGTATTGAATCACTTTCTAAAATGATCAGAAGTTGTGATGCCATTTTCAAGCCAAAAACTTGGTGCTGTACGGTGGTAGCAGGACCCAAACGGGTGTCCTTGGGCACACATGGCATGGACAGATTTTTCCATCAGATTCCTGTTCAGGTATCCTTTAAAACTCCACCCCTACCTTTTTAATTAAATGAAAGCACAGCGGGTCACATAAAAGCTCAAAGTCACGCCATGGAAACAGACAGAAGCACATAGCATTGTGCTCATGGTCAGAATACTCAAATATGGCCGCACAGCAGGGTAACTAGAAATGTAGCCGGGAACCTAAAGGGGAAGTAGGGCCGGATCTTTGAAGGGTACAGCTCCCAGGTCAACTTTAGCTGCTAATGTCACTTTTCAAATGCAGATATGTAAATAGGCAAAACTGTATATGAAGTGTAGTGGCAATTGTACAGCACTGTACAAAGTTTATGTCATATATTTAACATGCTCATTTGTATTTGTGTGCAGTGTCTTGTTTGTTCCATGTTTTTCTTTAAAAAAAATTTTTTTTGCGTGTCAACACACCAAGTGCAAGAATAGTGTATGAAATATTCATTATGAATATTGACAAATCAAGCATTGGCATCAGTAAATGAAAGATTTTACACCGCATGATGATTTCAAACTGAGTTTTAGCTGCAACTATTAAGTTGTCACCACCGTCAAACACAACATCTTACTTGAACTTGTTGTGTGAACTTATAGCAGATGAAATATGGAAAGGGGCTGAAGGCTGACTTTGATTTTGCCTGATTTCATGAATATCTGACAGTGTTGACAAAAAAACAGTTCAGCCTTGTAAAAAAAGTTCAGCCTTGTAAAAAATTTATATGTTTTAAATTCATCTCATAGATTTGGACATATTAGGCTAGTAATGTTTCTTTAAAAGATTTTTTTAATTAACAAAGTTTAAAATAAAGTTGTAAGTAAAGTTTTTTTAAATAATAAATATATAATTAATTGTAAAATAGTAATACTAAAATACTAATACATTTACATTTATTGTAAATAGTATTTACAATAAATACTATGGGCGGGACGCGTTTGTATTGGTTTTGTAGTTTAAACACATTGCAGTGACGAGAATTTAAAACCGGTCCTTTTTGAATGATGTCTGGCTACTGCAGCTGTCTTCACTCAGATGGCATCAAATGGGCTTCTGCTGAAATCTGACCATCAATATCTGGTAAGAAGACTGACAGCAGTGACATCTAATCACTGCCCTACTGACATGCCATAACTCTCACCTGATGCATGTCAGCCTTACTGACACCGGCATCCTCTGTTTATACAGATATATATATATATGGATGCTGGATGAAACCCTAACGCTTTTTTTAGAGGATTCATTAGCCTCAAGCTGTTTATTAAACATTACATCTATGTTAAATGTCTGTGAAGCTGATGGTCAGCACAGCTGTCAGTGTGTTTTAGATATCGTCCATTAAAGAGTCGTGCCATCACTAATATTTGTAAATGCTTCATTGCCAAGTCTTCCCTCAAGACAGATTATGTCTTTTTAGGAGAGAAGGCCTAGAGAGATATACAAATACATACAGTACAGAAATATAATATTTGTACTTACGATTCTTGAACAATTTTTTTACCAGTATTGTACAAAAATGACTACTATCAATTTTTACACAAATCAAAATAAAATACTTAGTGTCAGTTTGTATTTGACTAATAAGGAGACAACAGTGTTTGTGAACTACATATATATGATGACATATGAGGCATGTGACAGTGAAATATCTCATTGCGAACAGAATGTTTGTACTGTACGTCATTTCCAATCAAGTTGTCATTTTGTCAAACACTATGAAACACATGAAAGTATTATTTGATTGTGTGCATTAAATGCTAGCTATGACATTAACCTTAGAAAGACAAAACGACCTGCCGTTTTATTCCAGAGATGTCATTTCCACCACATATTATGATCAAACATAAAATATGGTTGGGGTGGAAGTGACATTTGTTGTTTCAAAACTGGTGGTTAAAAAAACAATTTCATGATTTTATAAAAATTTTTATGGTGCATGTATATCAGCAGTGGGTTACTGTTAGAAAAACAATTACACTAGTGAAAGTGTAAAATAAAGTGTATTTGCAGGAAGTTTCTTAAACTTTTCAGGGCCAAAAGTGACCGGTAAAGAAATACCCTTAAGTTCTTCTGAGTAAATACTGTAGGCTGATGCACAGTTATACTGTATATTCAAGGCTTTACAAAGTAAATTTTTTGTGTTAAAATAGAAGCTTGATGTAGGAAAGACAGGAAAAATGAAACCTGGTGGACTGTGATGTTTTCTTATCTTTTTTAACTCTGTTTTGGAGTGAACTGGGACAGGAGGAGAGAAGATTTTCCTCTGTCTTACCTGTAGAGTTTTGTCAAATTCAAGTTAACTGTTAGTCCACTAGTGTATGAAATCAAACACAACTGAATAAAGCGCTTTTATTGTCAAGTTTCCTAGATGGGTTAAAGATGCAGTAAGTGATTTCTGAGAAAATCTGCAAAAAAACTAAATTCAACACCCAAACAAATAATTTTTTGAATTTTTGCTAGATGTCTGTGTGTGTTGAATAAAAAATATTGTGTTTACACAAAATCCTGGCTGTGTAAATAGAAGGAAAAACACAATGAATGGGTCCAACCAATAAGCATCGTAACACTCTCATAGCCAATCAGCATTAGAGGATATATGTACTAGCTGTTAGTCATCGTCTGTGTTGTGTGTTTGTTTTGAGGGTGGGGCAATGAAGAGAGGGGTGTGTTTGTTTAAGTGTCAATTTCAAATCAACGGTGTTTCTCAGAAATGGCTTCATGGACCTTTATACCAACTGTGGTATATTTAAGTATTCAACATAATAATTTAATCTTTTTTTAATCCAATCTCCATAAATCTATTAGAACATTGTAAGTATTAGTGTCTATCCACTTACAATGTTTGCACAGAAAATAAACCCTAAACCTTTTATGTATAACTTCAGAGACATACAAATCCTTTGAAGTTCATTGAATATTGAATTCATAAAATTTGCTGCTTGATTTGATTGTATTTATAAGTAATTACATTTGTTTAACAAACCACATTACATTTAGTTAATGCATTTATCTAATCTGACATTAGAACAGCTCCATTCCAATTTGTGTGAACATATTGATCCAGTATCAATACAGATATTCCAGAGGCTGGTATCGTCCCAAGCCAAAATTGTGTTATCGATTTAAAGCTGCTCTCTTGTCTCTCTGTTCTGCCTGTGATGTCCAACTCTACAGACCTTTCTTCTAGAACAGTCTCCTTGACTTTGAAAGGGGATGGCAGTTTGCCATTAAAAAGGACATTCTTGCACACATACTTAAAGAAAATGCTAATAAAGGATTGTGTGGTCTCAGCCAGCAGTGTGTTGTGCTCTTACATATGCAACGAACAGATTTAAACTCAGGCCTAAATGAAATGTGATGCATGTAAACATTTTCTGCTTTAACAATATGCCTTCTCTCCCTATGCTTTCTCAGGAGGCTCTCAAATCATACCAGGTACAGCTTTTTCTCTTCTGTCTGGATCACATGACTTCTGAGTGGTCCAACCCTTGTTTTTTAGTTTTGTATGTTTTTTTCCCCCCCAGAATGCATGGTTTGATGGCTGGCTTTTGAGGCAGTCTGCATGTTATTTTTAACCTCAAATGTTTCTTTGTTCAAATTCTAAGAATCAATCTGTCATACCTTGTCTGTTGTTTTTTCAATCTCTCACTTATTGATGTTTGGGAAGTTTCACATCAAACCGCTCAGGCTATACGAGACACCAAGAATCGGGTGCATTTCAGAGTCACGTCAGACAAAGACTGGTTGAACTTTCGATGGTCTACACAAGACCCACCTTACTGAACCCTGCTGAAAAAACAGCCTAAACCTTAGCTGGTTTAAAATAAAAACTCTTCCCGAAAGAGTTTTATTGTAGAGGATATAAAACCATGCTGGTGTTAGTTATTGTGGCATACCTTATCACTGGTGAGTTAAAGGATTAGTCCACCCAGAAATTGTGTTCTAATTAACGCTTATTGTGTTTTTTTGGGGTGCACTAAATGAAAGGCATGTAAATTTGGTTGTTTTAACTTCTTAACTAGCAACCGATCAGCTCATTTAAATTCATTTGCTAAGAGCAGCATAATTAAGGATCAGTGACTCAGGAAGGATTAGTGAAAAGGATGTCAAACGAGACCCCTGAGTGAGATGAAGGGTGTTCGGTACCACCTGGATCAGTCTGAGACTCACTGCTCTAGACACAACACAGAGGAGTAACAGTTAGCAGATCAGCAACAATAAACCAAACCACTAGAGACGATCTAAGAAAAAAGCCGAAAATATGACAGCTGTAAAACCAGTGACTTTAAGAAAAAGCGTTTTTGTGAGAAAAGCAGCATAAAAGAAGCTTTTCTAGTCATACAAATGAGTTTGAGACGTGTAATCTATTGCAGATGACTTTCTTACAGTGCGGTACAGTTCTCAACCCTCAGTTACAGAAGCAGTGAATCAGTAATTCCTCGCTGCTTTGTCTGTCTGACAAAGCCAGTTTAAAAGCGTTCTTTAACGGGTTCACATTTACAGCGTGCGTGTGAATAAGTACGTTTGAGATTGCAAAGCCGTATGTTGGACAGATTATTAGTGCTCTCCGCTTCCAATCGAGCTGCAATTCTGCTGGCTGGCACTAGAATGGCTGCTGTGTAAACAGTTGTTGGGCAGGTGTATGTTTACTCAACAAGCTTAGTTTCATTTACACATTTGGCAGATACTTTATATGCATTTCTGTGGCTCAGTGGGTAGAGCATTAGCGTTAGCAGTGCAAAGACTGTGGGTTTAATCCCCATAGACTTAACATGCACTGTTATGTCGCTTTGGATAAAAGCATCTGCTGAATGCATAAATGTAAATGTTTATCTTATGGTGCATTCAAGTCATAGATAGTATGTGCTAGCTGGGAAATCGAACCCATGACCTTGGCGTCGCTAGCGCCATGCTCTACCAGTTGCGCTGAATGAAAAGCCTAGCTGTGTTTACGTTTAGGCAGTTTAACGTCAGCTTGTTGGCAAGCAGAAATTTCTTGGAGGCAAATCAGAAAGAATATTTGAAGTGAAGAAGCTGGCTGGGTTTGTCTTTAATGACCTGCTAAAATTACTTTTTTAAATTAATTATTAAGCCTAGTCTTGTATTAAAAAGTATATATAATAATTAATAATACTAATATAATATAAAATGAATAAAACAGGTTCCCACGGTACCTTTTTAATAGGTATCAACCTTGAGTTGTCGCTGCAGGAAATGTATATATTACCCAAGGGATCTGTTCTTAAAAAACGGCTTTGAAAATGAACAATACGCTATCATCATGAAACTTCACATGCATTAATTACATCTGTGGAATGATGCAATTTTTAACCAGCAGAGTATTTCAATCCTCGAAACAACCTTCATTGTGCATTAGCTAATTATATAGCACATCCACAACATTTTTTTACATTAAAAAACATATGGCAGTGCCTGAAAACCTCATGCTGCCTACCTAGAGATCATTTTTTTCCAGCTAAAGGCTTGTGATGTCTGAAAGTGCAACCATATCTCTTGTTTAAACAGAAGAGAATGGTGCTGTTGTCAATTTGGCCTGGGTAAAAGGTGGCTGGTAGGATGCATTATGGGATTGTTGTGATGTGATTGGAGCAGACCAGCCAGTCTTTCCCCTGGGGACTGATAATGATAGCGGCTGTTGTGGAAGTATATGGACACAGGTGCCCTCTGCACTGCCTGAAAGTGGCCTGTTTCCACATAATGCAATAAACACATGCAAAATTGAATCGCAATGATGATAAATAATCATATAATAATTGTTGTGGAACAGATGTTTGAGGAATTTTAGCCTGTTTGCTGTTGTTGAGAAAAGAGTCAGAGGTTTCAGATCTTAATGTAAACTTAATTCAGTGCTTGCAGGCCAATCAGAGGTGTGAGAGATGGGCACCTTGGTGGGGTTATGGGGCAGAACTAAACCAGGCTATCATGGCAGGCACGCCCTTGAAGGGCAAATAAATGAGTAAAATCGCAATCAATCGCAAGCCAACTTTTGGCTTGGTTGAGGTGACATTGCAGACATGCAACTCCAACAATAAAAAGTGTCATGGGACTGCAGTATACTTGATGCATTTGATGCACATTGACATCTGCACAACTGCAGCAGTATGTGTTATGTATAAAAGATAAGGGCTCTATGTATCCGTCATGTTTTCAATGCACCTCGCCCATCAGTTGCTTCTTTGATGATGTATTAGTTCTTCACATAATCTTTTGAAGAACCGCAAAGAAAAACTACAGAGAAACTTTTATTTTTAAGAGTGTACCAGAGAAGATCAGCCTCCACCAGGATACATGTTATGGAACATCTGCAACTTCTG
Organism: Ambastaia sidthimunki; assembly: GCA_036877625.1. NCBI lineage: Eukaryota > Metazoa > Chordata > Actinopteri > Cypriniformes > Botiidae > Ambastaia > Ambastaia sidthimunki. The sequence goes on along the minus strand of JAZGTK010002807.1, from coordinate 21,518 downwards.
TTTCCTTCTAAATTATGTGTCTTTCTCAAAATTGCAGCTTAGTGGCACTAATGACTTCATGCTAATTTCAAGGCATATCCAAAAACATCAGAATTAGACTTTTACTCTGGTTAAAAATAAGAACTTTTTTTTGTTCGCGTGTATACGTGCTGGAACCCTGTCAGCTTTTTTAGTTTCTAACAGCTCTTCCAGCAAGTGTTTTTTCTGTCTTTTGTTTGGCGTGGTTGCGGCAGTGTGAAACGCTGCTTCACGGATGTTTAACGTTAGGCTCAGCCGCAGACTGTGGCGACACAACACCTCTGTGGTCACGCAAACAATCCCAGCATGCCTGTCTGCTAAAGCTGCTTCATGGAGTGGACGATGCTTTATCATGCCTAACGTTTACAGCCCGTGTGTAAATGCGTTTTCTTCCACGGCTATTTGTTGTTGCTGGCTGGGACGTGCGGAGCTAAGCCGGCTCGTCTCTACAAATCGGAGCGGAGAAAACTGACATGCTTTTTTAGCCTCTGTAAATGTCACAAGGGTTCAAAGGCGTCTGATCGCTCAACCGCGCAAATTTGCATTGGGCGTTGTCTTGCATTTTTTTCTGCATGCGAGGATGAAGTGTTTAAAAGCATCCTTTGATTATTTTTAATACCTCTCAGCTTTGTAGATACAGTTTAAATATAGAACATACACCTGCAGGTATAACAGATGCCAGTTTTGAATGTAAACCGTAAGAGATACAGCTTCTAATTATCAGCTGTTGCAAGCTTACTGCGAAGTGTATCAGATACACTGTGCCAACCTCTGTGTTTGCAGAGGTTGCTGTTCAGGTCTGAGTATTATGCTGCGGTTGATTGCCAGCTTCCATCACCTTGTGTTTAGATGGAGAGCTTTGATAAAGTTCTGCCGTGAGCAGCAATTACCAGCCCTTCCTCTCTCACCGGCTGAGGCCTGGTGTTCCACACACACACCACAAACAATCAATACATCCAAACCAAGAAACCAACCAGTACATCTTATCATTGCATGTGTAGCCTGATGCATGTTTCTGCTTGTTATATTTAAAGCATTTGTGTTTCACAGTTTTTTTACTCTTTAAATTGTAAAGTATACATGTTCAAATTACACACTGAAATTAAACAGGGCTTGAGACAAAAAAAGGTTCAGATTTTTGTATTATGTTCTGTATTAAGCCTGTGATGTGGTCCCGCAGAACTTTTAGCACCATGGTTTTGTTATTTTTGTTTAAATGTGTAGCTGTTTAGTCCAACATAGTAATCCAGCAATAATTGAAATGTATTTCAACAGAGCGTTTATTGCATTATATGATATGATATCTTAACCAATACTAATTCTACAGATACTTTTGTATTTGAACTTGATCTGTAAATTGATTTTTTTAATAACAGCCAAAGTTAGAAACAGATGTCCTCATTAAAGTACAAAATTTCCATAAAAATCAATTCCAGAGGGCAAATATTACCTCTTAATATAAAAAAGTTCATTTCTAACACCAACAGATTCAAATTATACGTAAAAACATCAGTATTCAAAACATTTCTCATGAGGATTCACATTATCATGGCGAAATGAAACAGGATCTAAATTGTAATAGTATTTTTATTTTTTGTGGTTCAAGCAAGGCAACAGCCAAATGAGAAAAATGTTGTTTTGTGGATGCCTTGTAATTACAATCCAGATTGTGATAACATGCGAAATGTAATAACCCCACTGATGTATTGCTATTGTAAGGCCTTTTTATGTTTTCTCCGGGTTCCAGTGCAGGGTCAGAACCTGGTGACGAATAATGTCTCGGTGGTGGAGGGCGAGACTGCAATCATCAGCTGTCGGGCGAAAAACAACGACGACTCCGTCATCCAGCTGCTCAACCCGAACAGACAGACCATCTACTTCAGAGACGTCAGACGTAAGTTGGGTTGTTTGCCGCAACGTGATTTCGGAATTATTTTGGAATTATTTCGGAATTATTTCGGAATTATTTCGGAATTATTTCGGAATTATTTCAGAATCATTTTGGAATCATTTTGGTCTGTGGGTTGGATTGTAGCTTATATATTCGCTAAATAAGTCAGAATTCACGTTCACTATTATGCCATATTAAGCCTAAAATTGCTGCCTGGGTGCCACAGTGAATGGCTGCCCACTGTTCCAGGTGTTTGGTCACAGTTTGCAGTGTGTGTGTTCACAATTCACTACTTCACTGTGTGCACTGACTGAAAGGGTTAAATGCAGAGGACAAATACGCCAGCACCTCACTTTCACCTCAGTTTCATAGTTGTCATCTGACTGGTTGAAATCTATAGGATTTCCAGGAGACAGTGTGCATTGCATTAATGGTCCCTCTGGAAACATGATGCTAAACAAAACAAACTGTCTCAAAATGTCTGTCAGGAGGCCTTATGGACAATACATGCCCAATGAAAGCTGCTCTGGAGTCTGGACCTTTTTACCATCAGTCTGAAGATTTGACAACTTTATATTGCGTTAAGGATGCTTGTGAATAATATGACCTATCCAGACGCATTTCACAAGATGCAAGAATGGCGTTCACATTGGTATCTTGTGTTTATACATACCGTTGCTGGACAGGACTGAATGCAACAGAGTGCAATTTGAATTCATCTTATAAAAGTGTTTTTGTTTCTTAAACTTTAATGCACATAATGCAACTGAAAAACGCAATTTAAAGGCGCAGCTTCACTGTTAATGTTATATCGTGCAACTGTCAAACAGTTAAAGCATTTCAGTCTGTCCCAGCATCCCTGCGCAAATTTATAATTTGGCGCCCTGGCACAACCGAGCCTCTTATTATTTAAAAGAGCAGCAAGGCTTTGCATTGTTGACAAGGTCCTTTTCAATAATTGAGTGACAGAGTGTAATTGTGTCAGGCTGATTAGAGTCCATTTAGATTCCAGCCCTGAGATTGTTTAGAACCTCAATGGCGCTTTGCATGCAAAGCGTATAATCTTGCCTTCACTGCTAAATAAGGTCCTGATGAGCTTCTAAGTGATGGTCTGACCCGTGATCCAAACCTATTTTAGCTAATGTGTTAGAATCACCTCCTCATTCCCTCCTATGTATCGTTCTCTATTTCCATTTCCAACTCTTTTAATAATCTGAGATAAGCAGACCCACACAAAAACAAACCCAGGAGATAAAGGATCTACAGCAAATAGATAGTGAGGTAAAGTATTTCATGACATGTATTTCAAATGCATTGCACATGTACGTTTGTTGCCGTACCTCTCCGTGGGATCCCATATCCTGCAGCTTGAGTAAATATTTAGACGTGTGAAACATCTGTAGATTTTTTTACATGTATGTATATAAAAGTATATGTTGAAATTTTAATGAAAACTGAATGCTGGTAACTGCATTGTATGTTGCGATGACAGGCATTTAAAATATCTGCAGCATCGCATGTGTTTACGCATTGTGTCCTTTTGTTACCAGTTGGTAAAAGCTGCTTAATGCATTCTCATTAATTTATGTTCTTTATTTATGCATGACCATATGTGCTTTATACCGCCTCAGTTAAAGTTTGGTGCTATTTGACCCTTTGGCCAGTATTTCATAGCTTCGGGGGAAATGTCGTAATTTTTGCACATTCTTTTGAAACAGTAAATAAAAATGTAATGGATTTGAGTCGGAAACACATTTGCAAAGTATATTATAATTCCACTCGTTCAACCTTCATCTTAACATTTAAAAGAGGAAAATAAGAACACATTGTTATAAATGTCAGGTTAAAATTATTTGTCTTGACTTTATCTAATTTAATAATGTCTTGGTGGTAACTAATTCTCCTAGTGGGCATATTTTACTAGCAGTCACACCTGACAAGAGTTTTTCAATGCATGAATACTGGGAGAGAGAGAGTGAGAGAGGATATGTGTTTGGGTTTTGGGAAGAACGATGGAGAGAGACAGAGAAAGGAAGAGCTCTAGCCTCAAGCTCTGACATTATTTCTATGGATGTGACTGGAGGGATGCTCAGCCTTCAATCTCTTTAATGCTGTAATGTATTATTCCGTCTGATGTTTACTGGGCTGCCAGTTCTGTTTGTGGAAAGTATGACCACTTGAACAATTCATAGTTTTATCCCTTCAGCACAGATGGCTGTGCATCCAGAATGACACAGGAGTATGAATGTGTCTTAGCATATATAGCATGCACATGTGGATACACTCTGATGATATATTGCGTGGTCCGGTACTTTATATATTAGCATTATGATTTGGCAGTGGTTTATTGTTGCCGCCGTGCCACGATAGCTACGGTTTTATCACATTACATTCAGACTGCTATTCTCATTTCCTGTCACTTAGGGATGAGCTGCTCTATAAAGCCTTTTAAGAACAGTTTAGAATTAAAAAGTGACTTTAACAGTGATGGCTGAAGAAATTGTCATTTTAATTTCCTCAAGACTTAATGAGATGCATTAAATTACATTTCCTGCACAGAGATATTTTTGTCACTTTTTCTGTGAACTTTCCTTTCAGTTCATTGAAATGAGCAAAACTGTATCGCTATTAATGCCAAAAAGATGATGACTGTTTTAATGGCATGTTATACCGTGTACTGTACATACTGTACAGAAATTTGCATGTACAAATGCAAAACAACAGGCCATACCTTTCTTTAAGACAATCCAAAGTAATCCTAGCTGGTACAATACGTGATTTAAAATGTACACTTAGTTCTGAATTCAGCCAATAATTTAAGCCGTAAGTGGCATGTGACTAATTACTCATGATGTCATCACATTTCTTGTTGGCTGATGGCACCACAAGAACATAAACAGCCCTTTTCAAGCCCTTCACTAGCAACTAGTCCTAAGCTGTGACATCACAGACAGCAAGCGGGTGAAATAAAATACACTTTAGTCAAGCTGGTAGATTTTTGCATGACAATACAGTTCTTATTTTTTATGTAACATTCCTCTAATGTTCTAATCTGTGTATGAGTGCATGAGTTTGGGATAGCAGGGACAGAAGAATATCTCAAACCAACTGGGACAGAAAACAATCACATTCACTTACTGTCAGCCTCTTACCAGCCCTGATGCTTTAGAATTCCTAATGCACTCTAATGAGCCCTGTTCAATGAAGGCTTTTCAGAGATTTATATTTCTCATATTCACTCTGAGAGACTGTATAGCACTGACGTAGAGAAATTACAGCCTTCCAGCATTACCTTAAGTCTGAAGTCATAGGACTGTTTGATGCACAGTGCAAAATCTCTCCCCATCAATTGCAATTCAGTCCAAGTTCTAAGAAAATCAGTCTTTTCAATCCACGCCCACTGCCTTTTCGCTCAAAACAAGCTGGCCTCATCATTATTCTTGGGAAGAAGGCTCCTCAGGTTCAGGGTTGGGATTAAGACGGGGTTCTTAAAATATACCATCAAAGGTCTTAAACTTGTGATGGAGTTGCTCAATTAGAAACCTGACGTTCTGAACTTTGAGAAAGTGTCAGAGTTGATCTCAACTTTTGAGCCCACTCTTAAAGGAGTAGTTTCATAAAATGAAAATTCACGATTTACTCGCCATTTACTCGTTCCAAATTCGTACAGCTTTCTTTCTTCAGTGGACCACAAAAAGATTGCATTTACGATTAATCAAGACCGAATGACAATTCTTACTTCAAAACGAACACAAATAATTTAAAAGTAAGTGATATAAGTTTGGGACAACATTAGGATGAGTACTTTTGGAAATTTAGGTGAAATTATTTCTATTTAAGTTTATTAACAAACTTTATGATTTCATATTGACCGAATTGACTACTTCCTGTAGCGAGCGTCAGCTGGAATTGTCGTTGCTCAGTCACGGCTGTATGACTCACTCTTCACGCTTCTGTTTTGTCAGCCTTGAAGGACAGCCGGTTTCAGCTGGTTAACTTCTCAGACAATGAGCTTCTGGTGTCGTTGTCCAATGTGTCACTCTCGGACGAGGGACGGTACGTGTGCCAGCTTTACACGGACCCCCCGCAAGAAGCCTACGCAGACATCACTGTGCTGGGTATGATGACTACCTTCTTTATGTTAAAATTACGATTATTGATCTGCCTCATTGATTCGTTCACTCAATTGAACTTGTCTAATTGAATTTCTCCATGACACAATTTCAGCCAATTCCCCTCATGTCATTTCCAATAACACTAGCTCAATAAAATGGAACAGATGTTGTGCAATTGATACTACTGGGTTGCTTTTGACAGGAATATTGACCAAATTCTTCTTAGAAGTTAAAAAGGCTACATCGAACGATTCTGCGGTTGGCTTTGTGCAGTTGAAAAGCTCTTGAATTGACACCAACGTGTCGAGGTTTATTACGTGGCGTTTTTGGACATCCCTGAGAGCTGAATGAATTGAGTGCACTCTAAAGTAGCACCGGTTTTATGCGTTCCGTCACAGCATGGTCCCCAAACCACAGGAGATGAAAGCATGAAGCTTTTAGAAAAAAGCCTCTCCAACTGTAGCTTTCATAGAGATGTTTTAGTGCCATCAAAAAGCACAACATGAGATAATGTGCCATCAGCTCTCTGCATGACAAAAGTAAAACAATGAGTTAAACATCTTGTCAATTGGTTGAGTGGTTACGGCCCAGTCTGAATACACAAAGAGACTATTGAAACATCGCTTTCACAGACAAGCACCCCTTGACCCTCTACACATTTCAGAAATCCAGGTCTGGCAGAGATAACCTGAACATTCTGATGACTCAGAAGAGATCACACAGGTGTGACCCTCAACCCACTCATGAAATAAATATAAGGAGTACTATGTAATTTATTGCAACAAAACAAACAGGACCAAATTCATGAATGAATTACAGTATATAGAGCATTCTTGAAAGTTGCCCTACTGAAAAGACCAGCTTAGAATTGCATTAGTATATACAATAAAGCTTGTTTATTGGTGGTCTAGCTGGTGCACCAGCAGAACTTAGCTGATAAAGCTGGTTGACCATCATGGATATTTTTTAGAGAGGCTGGATGACCAATTTCAATATTAATTTTATCCGCAAGTCGCAGGATGAAACTCCCCATGGTGCTTAAGTAGAATAAGAGAGAAACCTTTAAACTCATTAAAATGCCTGGTGGGGACTCCAGCACACCATTCATATGACAGAAAAATCACAGAGGAGATTTCTTTAATATCTTTAATTGCATATATATTGAACGGGAGTGAGATTGGATAGAGACTTCTGCTTGAACCAAAGTCTTCCAAGACCAAACCGTTTGTGCTATGTTATCCATATGAGTCTTATACTGTATGCCAACAGTTATTCATGTGTGCCTTGTTTATTTCTAAGAATGTTTTTGTAAAAAGATCTAAGACAAAATAAATGACTTTAATGAACATAACTGAGCAATCTCCCGAGCTATGAAAGAGAAAACTCAGAGCAATAAAATGTTTCTTCTGACCATTCCATGCTGGAAACTCAACACACAACATAGCAAACAACATACATAGCATCATAGTCTGAAAACAAAACTTCTCCACACGCACATCAAATACTTTCACACTGTGCACTTTTTTGACTGATTAACTTCTCGGTAGCCATCAGCAGATCTTAGTAAAAAAACAGTTTGTCCTTCAGCGAGCACACAGATAAAAACATTGATCCAACGCAGAAGAGCTGCCCGCACCACCTCTAATCCTGCTGTTGATCTTCTTCCAGTTCCACCAGGCAACCCAATCTTGGAGTCCCGGGAGGAAATTGTTAGCGAGGGGAATGAGACGGAGATAACCTGCACCGCCATGGGCAGCAAGCCTGCCTCCACCATCAAATGGATGAAAGGGGACCAACCACTGCAAGGTTTGACTCAGATTCAAAGTAGATTGCTCTGATAAGTCCGCAGCGATTACCGAATTCTCTGATCTGCGCGGAACACACTGCGTTCTGGATTCTGACATAATAATGACTTTTAATTAAGCTTTCAGAAGGCGGATCCAGCAAACGGTGAGGCACGTAGGACTCCAGAAGAGGATTTCTTGCGGTTTCAGTAGAGCTTAAATAAGTAGCTTTGAAAGAACTCCAACTGTTTACCTCCCACTCAGCTAATGCTGCCCACATATTAGTTTTCACTGGTTAAGGCAGCGCTGGCTGGCATAAAGGAGCGAGTGTGCAGACTGGTTAATGTGCTTATAAACAGTCTTTCTCCATTAGACAGCAGGGAGGTGCTGTTAAATAACATTCACATAGACTACCTGGGGAAAGAGAGGCAAACAGGGCTGATCATATGAGGGGGTTTTTAACACAATGTAAGTTTAATGTGTCAACTGTTTATGGATTATGAATATGGCAGCTTTATTAAGCGTGGTTGGGCAGTGGCCTCAGGCGATAGTTTTTTTATGTATTTAATGGATCAAATGCTAGGAAAATGCTAGCGGCTAAGGATCACAGAAACAAGCAGACATTAAGGTAATAACTGCTTTTTTAATTAAACTGTGTAACGCTGAGCCAAATTAACTCTGGTGTAAAGCACATGCTGCATTACAATATACAGAAGCATTAAACAGCTAATAGAGTTTTCATAGCCTGATAAAGCCTTTAAAGCAGAGGTCTTCAAAACAGGGCCCACGGAGGCCAACATTTATTGTTTGACCTCAGATTAATTTTTGTGGAAGAAAATGTGTAGTTAAAATCTTAAGGTTCCAGTAGCTCTGTTGGTAAAGCATTGTGTTAGCAGTGCAAAGGTTGTTGGTTCGATTTCCAAGGAAACACATGTACTGATAAACTGTAAGCCTTGAATACACTGTACGTTGTTTTAGGTAAAAGTTAAAGCATCTACCAAGTGCCTAAATATAATTGTAAAAATACAATATAAAGATAACAAACAAGCTTGGAAACAAGCTTCAGCTAAATTTTCCATTGTCCCTCCCACAATTCAATTGAATAGTACAATATTAAATGGCAACAATTTAATATTGTTGCCATAATATAAAAAGTATATGACTTCAAACCAATAATACAGATATCCATGGCTGTGTAATGTTAACATTTAAACATTGCTACAAAATACACATTATGCTAATAGGTAAGGCTTAAAATGCAACTGGGAAAATTGGTAAAGTACTGTATGTCTAATATGCAACCATACATACATACATACGTATAT
>JAZGTK010002807.1:0-12351 GCA_036877625.1 Ambastaia sidthimunki | reverse complement strand
GAGTCTCTGGTCTTAAAAAGGTTGAACGCTCCTGCCTTAAAGTGTCTTTGATGTACATTAACTCAAGTATTTTTGGTAATAGTGTCTTATTATTCACTAGCAGCAGGGAAGGGAGATGAGCTATAGGTCAGTGCAGAGCTGTAATTATTTCCCACTTCATTAGGTCCAAGTAAACCGTTATACTATGTGCTGTAATTAGCCCAATGCCCTTGAGTTTTGAAATTGTCTTAGGATGAGGGCTAACGTGATGGAAGTAACCCTACATGCAGCTTCTGACCTCTGGGCAGCTTCTTATGAACTTGTCATTGTCACATGTCCTGACCATCTATCACAAGTACTGTTAAGATTTGCTCTTGTAATAATCTTGTGAACTTTTACGCTTAGTGTTATATTTAGTGGTTATAGGAATACAGGATAGGTGGCTCAGTGGTTGGTGCCTGTGCTCTAACACATTGAGCCATGGTGCTCATATGGAAGATGCAGGTTCGAGTCTGGTGTCATTTCCCTATTCCCTGCATCATTATAACATTTTAAGTATGTGAGACAGTGTTATTTTCAACCCTGGGATAGAGTAATCCTAGGATATCTTGTTCCATGTTTTTAAAATTTTCATGGTTCAAGGTCCCCAAGATTAAGCCTAGTGTGAAAAGCCTTATGTTATACAAAAGCTTTCAGTCAAACCTGTGCTATATGGACTGGCGACATTTGTGCACCTCAGAATGCACCCTATACATGCTATATTAAGCATGACCGCCCGACACGCACTCACAAGACCCGTCTCTCACAATAAATGAATGTGAAATTTATATGGAGGTGACGATATCAGTTTTCATGAGCGACCCTTCTCCCCATGCCGGTGACATGGTGTTATTATGAGCAGCCTGGGATGGAGAGCGCTCGCTTGTTATGGCTCACATGTCACTCTTGCACTCGTTCCCAGGTGAGGCGACTGTCGAGGAGTTATACGACAGGATGTTCACTGTCACCAGTCGGCTCAGGCTTACCGTCTCTAAGGAGGACGATGGAGTGGCCGTCATCTGCATCGTTGACCACCCGGCCGTGAAGGACTTCCAGGCCCAGACATATCTGGAAGTGCAGTGTGAGTCAGCACTGTGAGGAGATGAGGAGAAAAACTTCTAGCTGTATATTAGCTTCTAGGTCTGACCTCCTCACCAGTATGTGGGGGCTGTTTAACTGAAGTCGTAATGAACAAAATAGCTTTTTGTTACACAATAAGAGAGTTTTAAAGGGACAGTTTATGCAAAATTAAAAAAAAAAATTTCAAACCAGTGCGACTTTCTCTTTGGGGAGCAAAGAATTGATATTATAGTGAATAGAATTATAGTGACAAAAGTTGATAAAAAACGTGTTCTGAGGTCATGCAATAGCAGTGTGATTCCACCTCCTTCTGATGACCTAAAATGAAGTAATTATCATTATCATCATGACATATGACATTTAAAGTTACAGTTACATTATGACATCATTGTCATTTTTGGAGCCTTACAGTAGTGGTCACTATGGACTGTCTTAGTATGGGGGCACGTTTAGAACGACACAAGGGTTAGTAAATAATAACAGAATTGTAATTTTTGCCTGAACTGTTCCATTAACCTGGATGAGGTCTAGGCATTTGCCTAAAAACAGCCCTGTCATGTTATGCTAACCATGAAATGTTGTGCGCTAAATAATGCATTGATTAAGAACGTTTGGCGTACGCTCTTTTGTGGCACGGGAAGTCCTGGAAAGGTTAACCTACCCTTTTGTAATCTTGGCAGAATATTAATTTATTCAGATAGCTGCTCAGGGTGACCTTTGAGAAGAAAAGACAGGAGAGATCAGCTCAACTATAACAGCTTGACATTTTGACTAACACAGATAAAAGAGAAGAAAAAAAACATTTTACAGTACTGTTAAATTGACTGTTTAAATTCATAACAGTGTCCCCCTCCCTCACAAGCTTTACCGGGGCTATAAAAATCACGTACTGTCATGTTCCCGCTCTTTTAAGCTCGCTGGGGCGACTTAATATAGTGTAAAGTGAGCGCAGAAGCCCAGCAGAGCAACAAAGATCTGGTGTTTTATTATCATCTTTGTATTAAACAGGAATACATAACACACATGAATATAAAACTGCATGCACAAACGATGTGGAAACCTGTTGGGGATGTTTTTTAATCAGAGTGAGAGGCAGATACTGTATCTAGCCATAGAATGATAATTAGATAGATACAATAGGTTCAAGGGTACCAAGCTGAATCAATGCACTGCAGTGTGCCTGTAAATGAGTGTGTGTTTGTGTGTTTGTTGTGTCTGTTTCACAGATAAACCAGAAGTGAAGATTGTGGTGGAGTTCCCAAAGGGTTTGACCAGAGAAGGAGAACAGCTTGAGCTCACATGCAAAGCTAAAAGCAAACCACAGTGAGTTCTACCTTTTCTTCAGCACACGGCAGTTAGATAGATCACTTTATTTCATAAGGTTTATTTGTTTTATCTTGCAGATAATGATAAATAAAGATAAATAAATGCTAAAAATAATGTAAATAGTTCTTAGACAGAACTAAAGAATGATAGAATGAAAAAAGAATAGAATGATAAAATGATAAAATGATAGACATCTATCTATCTATCTATCTATCTATCTATCTATCTAGATAGATAGATAGATAGATAGATAGATAGATAGATAGATAGATCGATAGATCGATAGATAGATAAAATTGCAAAAACGCAGTTTGTTACTTTAGTCTCTTAATTAACACAACATCATAATACATTTTAAAGTAATATCACCCCATATGTGAAATAAAACAATTCAACGCTCTGATTTAACAGCAGCCAGTGTGTTTGTTTGTGCAGCTGTAGATTTTACAGCCGTCCTAAAGTTTGCCTGCCTCTGTCTGAGCATTTTCACAGAGTACTGAATGATTACTCTGATGTTTTACAGGCCTCATCAAATTAACTGGCTCAGAGTGGATGATGATTTCCCCTCCGACGCCATCATTATCGGCTCTGATCTCTACATCGAAAACCTTAACAAGTCCTACAACGGAACGTACCGCTGCGTGGCGTCCAACTTAGTAGGAGAAGCCTATGATGATTACATCCTTTATGTGTATGGTATGTACTCAAACTCAGTCTGTCTTTAAGCAAACTGTTTATCAGAGCAATTTTCCAGACAGTTAAACTTAGTCTTGTGTGAAATTATACCATTAATGGTTAGTCTTCAATATTGGTGTAAGTCTTGGCTTAATCTGTATCTGGACAACCAGGCTGTGATCAACTAAGTAATAGTTAAGTTTTGACTGAAGCGTTTCAGGCCACACATGCATTTCCTGTTTCAAAAGCTACGGCTGTCTGTGTAAGTTTGTCGTTTGTTGTTTTGAGTGACAGATAGAGTTGTTTAACCCTTTTTTGCAGAATGATGCCTCTGGGTAACAAAACCCATTTTCTTCATTTTGCAAGTGCATGGTAAATAAAAAATGCCAGTAACGTGGTAAATAACGAAGGGAAGATTTTGAAAACTAGTGTAAAGCTTTTGCTCAGTTACAATACTTTCTGTTTGTCATTTCAGTTTTAAAAATTGAACACATTTTTGCTCTAGAGAACTGCCATAATAAAAGCATTTTTTATTGATTTCTCACCCATCAAAAGTATGATTCATATTTGAGTGTAAACCTAATTCTAAAACATTTCAGGTTACATAAATTATTTGCGTTATGAAGAATTGCTCAAATGTTTTTTTTTTTTGCCTGGAAGCACCATTGTGCAACAGTGGAATAAATAAGAGTGCAGTGAGACTGTATGCAGCGAATATTGCGGATTTTGTATTTTTTTTATTTTAGCAATTAATTTTTAGTCAAAATTTCAGTCAAAAGTCAAATATACGTAAACGGCTCAAATAGAGCTCATTCTATAGATTGCATTAAATGTAGCAGTTAGTGTAAACAAAGCTAAAAATTACTAAAAAGCTCCAAACCTTTTTCAAAAATGTTTTTAAATTTCGTAATTTTATGCAAGACTGGTGAATCAAGCATTTTAAAAACAAACAAACCCAAACCTTGCTTTCACACAGCAGACAATAGAAGGATAATTGTTTTACTTACTACTTTCATACTACTAGACCGTTAACACAGGAAGTGCATTGTGTTCTGTGCATGTTTAATGCTTAACAAGGACCGACAGCTGGATTTTTCAAAGCAGACAATAACTGCTATGACAGCAGCACTTGACACCTGGGATTTAACAAAGCTTTGCTTTAACTGCAGAAGAACTGAAGTGTTGTTATTGTTTGAAGCAGGTTGTGTTTAGGTCCACTAATGGGCAGCCAGCTGCAGCCATTACAAACTGTCCTGTCTGAGTTAAAGACATTACCTTAAAGAGATGGAAAAGAGTGGCTTGTCATTGAGACATTTTGTTGCCACAGTTATTAGTCTCTCGTAAAGCCGATCAGAGGCAGGTGTTTGGAAATGATGTCATCAGAGGCCCATCTGTACATAGGGTGCTGGTGTGTTTGTGTCGTGCCTGGAAGCCGTTCTACTTCCAGCTTAGCTCTGTGTCTGTCACCTTTACCTGAGCGAGCACCACCTGTTGATCACTCCACCTCCCATTTCACAGACTCGTGGAGTTTTCATGCTATTAACACCAAGCTGTTGTCCCTGAAAGATTTGTCTTAAACTGAAATGGCATTAATATCCAAACAGACTCAAGTTTGTTTTGTAGAAATGATGTGTGTAGTTTCTTTGGCACAAAACAGAGTTGCAAAAATAATGACAAACACCCTTACTGTCTGTCATTGGCTCTTTTATTTTTTAACCCCTCCTCTCCAACCACCTGGCAACATTCTGAAACATTCTGATGAATTTCCCAATCCAAACGATAGATCAAATCAAATTCCAGGTCTCTGTTATCTTCCATAATGGAGATATTGTCAGGCATTTACAAAATCGTAGTAAAATAAAAATGCGCTTATTGTGTTACAATAAAAGTAGATTTTTCTTTTCCGTAAGGCCCAAATTGCACATTTTGCATGACATAACATAGTTGTCTTGTGGCCCATTTTTAAATCAATTTAGGCAGGCAACTGTAGAGCATGACCTGCCTCAGAGACCTCTAACAAGTGGAAAGACCTCTTGTAGCTTGATAATACTGGGCACACAATACACTTCTACAGCCTGTCAGAGTTTCTTTCAATGCTGCTCCTGGGGGGACGGCTGCTTTTTTACTACACATCATTCCCCTCCACTGCCAAACTAAAACAGTGACTTAGTTGTTGAGCAAACTCTTACAGCTCCTCATGCCTGCACTCCATATTTCCCCCCCTAGTTTTTTTATAAAGCTAAACAGAAAGATGTGAATTGAAGCAGATGTTCATTAGCTAATTTGTGAGTGGGCTGTATTGAACATCTTCCATTTAAGTTTCCTGAAATCACAGACCATGTATACCGTGACGTTACAAAAAAACTCAGCACATGAATGGCAGCACTACTGTACTGTTTTTCCATTTACACCTTTTTTATTCCATTACTGTATTTGTGGCCTTCATGAGAGAGCTGTTCTGATGTAGAATCCAATGACTTTAAAGACTAATGTGAATTTGGAGATACATGTCATAACTTGATAAACTTGTAGCTTGTATAAGTGTGGCTAATAAAAATTCATCCTGTGATCCCAAAGCCTCCGGCACTGACTGTACTGTATGTTTTTTGTTAATCTTCTAAAAGAAAAGCATAGACTTTATGTTTATCTATTTTGCGACTTAGACATAACAAAAGTCATTAAAATAATTATATACAAAATAATTTGCAGGGTGTTGTTGTCTGTCGCTGTTGAGAAATTAAGCAGATTTACTGAATGTGTCTTAGAAAAGTTTATAAAGTACAAAATTCCAAGCCAATTAAAAAAGTTTAGATGAATTGTTAATATACAAAAGCAATACGTTTGCATTTATGTATAACACATTTTCCACTGTAGCTGATTTAAATTTAAAATGATTTTTTTTCTGATCACAAATTTATTTGTGAGACTCCATGAAATCAGGATAATATGGTCTTAATATTATATAATATTAATAATTCTGACATCGTTTAGATGTTATTGCAAAAAGAACTTTTTAAGTCTAATAAAACATTCTTACAGTGTAAAAACGAGAGCTAAAGAATAAAAGCGCGTTTTAGACAGGATTGAGTATGACTGAGTATGACTGAGTATGCTTCTGTTGATTTGCAACAATATCATGTTTCTTTGTATGTTACAATAATGCACCATAATTATCGTCCCAATTTTCTGTATCCAGATGTGCCACTCTGTGTCCCTTTTTGCCTGTTTCTAGTCCACATTCTGCCAGAACAAAAGAAAATTGGGCTGCAAATCTTGTTTCAAATGCCTTGTGATATATAACCAAAGTCTGTGCAAGAACAGAAATCTAATATCTCCTGTTTGGCTAATGTAGTGTAGTAACGTAACTGCTCTGGAGGATGTCTGTGCCGTGACTTTTGGAAGTGGCTATTTTTGTTTGGGATTTGAGGTGAAGAGTTACAGGGTTAAAATCCGTCTTGATCCCAGTTCTGGCAGTTGTGGACGGCTCAGTCCGAAGACTTCCTTACTGTGATATGAAAGGCGAAGGCTTAGAGGAAGTCCTTTCATAGACACTTCTGTTAGCAACTGCTATTGTGTCCTTGAACAAGATACTTCACCTCCTTCAATGCAGGAGCAGCCTATAGCCGCTTCTCCTCTATTTGTGATAGTGCAGATCTACGACAAAGAATTCTGGATGCTTGCTACAGTGGACAAAGGTTAAAGCAAAAGGCACTGTTGCAAATTGAGGGATGCCGTCTCCCTGCACGGTTCAAAGCCAAATGCAAAACTGCCTGTACTGCTTTCATAAACGCTTGTGCATTGCTGAATGTTCTTCTAGGAGACCTGACAATACCTTCTGCCAAGCCATAAGACACTATAGATGGTGCACCAGTTATTCAAAGTAGGTCAGAAGTTCTCACGCTAGACTTTGAAATTAGATGGAAGACCCAGAGTCTTGTTCTGTCTGACTATAGCGAAGGACTTTCTCCAAAAAACACTTGACTCTATACACTTTAAGTAGGTGATTTTGCTGTAAGATGATTGGTCCATTGACAACGAAACCTGCTCACCTTATCACATGCTGATTTATTGCATATGTAATGTTGTACATTTTCGTCCTTTCATTTACCATTGTAATGAAGTTTAAAAATGATCTGGAGATTTGGCAGTAGGGGATATGTAATGCATCATCTGGAGGCTCAAGGTCTACAGCTTTGACTTTAAATTCATGCACCATTATTTTGTGTCACGTTAAATGTCTTAATTCATCACTCATACGTTTGTCTCGAGTCACATTTTGACTGTGATAAAAGATGTAGATGTTATCAAATCCAATAGTGACTCGTTAGCCTTTATTACCAGAAAACGAAATCCAAAGTGAAGGTATTTAAAACGCTGTAGAGGTTTCAATGTGTTAATAAAAGCTTTAATTACATCTGGGACTTCTTATGTTTACCTAAAGTATTCTAAAATCAGGCAAAAACAGCTAAATACACATTGGTGCTCGCCAGAGAATTGATTTTCCGCACTAATCATGCCCTCCAGATTAATTAGTGTGTATCTATTAACATCCTGTCTGCATTTTTAAGTACAGTATTCACAGTGGAATAATGCTTGCAGGTGTAGATCAGGCAATGCTTTTAATTTGCTGGTAGAGCTAATCAATCCAGAACAGCTAATTGCATGTTTGCTTTTTTAGCCTGTGTTTAGTTTGAAATTGTCGTGTTCACGGTTTGAATTGCCAGTTGCTGGATTATGTTAAGAAATGCTTAAAAGGACAGTACATCCAAAAAATGAAAATTCTGTCAGCTTTTATTTACTCGTGTTCTTTGTACGGGTTTGGACTGTTTTTCTGTGGAACACAACAGCAGATGTTTAGCAGAATGTTACTGGCTGACAGGCCTTTTCACTTACATTGTACATTGAAAATTTCTCCCTTTGTATTTTATATTTTCTATATAAATAGTCATACAAGTCAAATTGAGGGTGATAATGACAGAATTGTTCAATTCTTCAGTGTCATTCAAACAAACTTGAATCAATATCATTTGTTATATAAAAATAACATTTTTATCATTGTTTTGGAGCATGTTGATGGATAGGAATTATAAACTTGATATGATGATATGGTGATTATAAGCATGTTTCACAATTTGTATATATTTAAAGAAAATGCTAGTGTGTGTGTGTGTGTGTGTGGTTGCCAGTGTGTTTGTGGTGCTATTGCTAAAGTGTTCTGAATTAGTTTAGTTTGTTGCTGTGCAGTTGTCAGGATGTCCTTGATGGTTATTTATTTGCTCAAGTCGAAAGAGCCTCTGTGATATTCTTCTATTTTCTTCTATGGAAAATTGAAATAGAAGACAATTGTGAGCATGATTGCTTTTAAAATTAACAGGCAGACGTGATTTGATTCATTCGTGTCCATATAGCACAAACGGTACAACTTACACCAAAGTTACACTGCCACAGTTTAATACATGCTGTTGCAGTGGGAGGGGTTTAAAAACCTCTATTGTATGTATGTATATTACAGTATGAACAACAGTAACAGAGACGTGGGCCTTAGCAAGCACCACTAATTACAGACAAGCTCTTTATTTACTGTATTATTATTACACGCCGAAATGTCTCTGATGATTACATTTTTATTTTTACATTCACGGCAGATAAACCCAACAGTGAAGTTCAGGGAATATTTTCTCTTCACACTCGCTGACAGATTCGATTGTGTGCGTATATAAACCTTAAAACCTGGAGCTTATATGTTTTTACCTGCGGTTTTTTAATGTGTCTCCCAGTGGGAGCTGTGTATGTTTCAATTACGGTTACCTGATGTTCTGTGCTGAAGCCTGTGGGGAAAGAATAAGTATCGACACAGACCGTGTCCAACATTAACCTCCATATTCGTTCTCCTTCTGGAGCTGTTCTCTCAGACAAACCCATGTAACATCAGTTCTTGTTAAAACGTTAATGTAAGCACAGAGCCAGAGCAAATACAATCTTAGACTCTGAATGATTAGAGCTAGTCTCTGGGGTTTGCAAAGAAGCCAGAAAGAGAAAAGGTCTGTCTTGCTTGCTAATATGCGGTATGTGAGCGTGTACTGTATATTTAACGGTATTAGAAAGCCTTTGCTGCTTTAATTTCTGCTGTGACAGCATAATGCATCTGACATTATGGTTATGCATTGATATACTACATAAAGGGAACCAATTGCATACGTTTAGGGCTTTTCGCAGATTAGCATAGATCATTTAACACACTCTTAGGCTTTGTTCACACTGCACACAAATCCAATTTGGTTTTTAAATCGGATCCTGGAGATTGACCGTCCGCATTGTCGTTTTGCAAGTGATGGAATTTGATGTGTTTGTTTAGATGGTGTTGTCAACATCCTGCGTATCTGCATCAGTTTCGAATGTGGTTTATTTTTTACATTTATGCATTTGGCAAACACTTATCTAAAGCGCCTCACAGTATATTGTAGGTATGCTTTTTATTTTGTGAGTATGTGCATTCACTGGGAATTGAACCCATGACCTTGGCATTGTTAGCCCTGTTCTCTACCACATGAGCTACAGAAATGATTTGAATGTAGATGCAATCGTACTACAGGGAAAACCCAGAGAAAACAACCTGGAGTCTTTGCCTTGCCTTAGGACATAATGGTAGTAACTCATGGCTCACTTCTTTTTGGAATCAAACCAGCAACCTTCTGGTTACCAGCCCTGGGCCTTATCCACTATAGCACACCACCCCCTGTTCATTATCTCTGGGTTTTCATTGCCGGATTGGCTCGTACTGTGTGAGACACTGGTGAAAACTAGTCAAAATGAATTTGGTTACCTTCATTTACTGTACCAGAACAGACAGGTGCATAAAGTCGCACCTAGAATTTGTTGGCAGAAGAAAACAAAGCCTGTCTGCCCATCTGCCGGTTCCTGAACTGCCTCTGTCATGAATATTTACTCTGCTTTAGGATGAGAGTTTATTCAGTAACTGTTTTTGTTATGATATAGATTCTGAAATTTGCAGTGCATGATTACAGGTGATAACAAACAGGTTTTTTGGCGTGATCCCTTCATCATAAATAACACACAGGAAAGAGCAGCCAGCCCCATTCACGCCACCTCAGCTCAGCTCAAATGTGCACCATTACACAGATTCAACATGTTCAGCGTTACTGAGAGACAGTGAAATATAACCAATAGGTTTTACGAGGACACGTCCTGCAAGTGTTGTCAGGACAATCCTGCTTGCGATAAGTACTCGTATCGTCTGTTTTCACACCGCGTGATTGGAATTTCATATTTCCATCCCTCACATACAAATGGAAATATTGCACGTCCAAACACATTCACATTTCGAAACTCATAACGTTGAGCCAAGAGTCACCCAGCCTGCAAATTGCCCATGGAAAATTCTTGTTTGCTTGAGTATTATGCATGCCACATCCTATTCAGACCTTTGTGTTGGCCGTATCTGCTGCATACACAATTTTAACCGCAGGACTATGACATTTCCCGAACCCGTTGGTCGGTCACAGCGCACAAAATCCCTGAAATATTTTCACCAGATGATGCATCTCCCAGCATCTGCATTCAGAGATATTATCCTGTCCTTGATGTTTTATCATTAGTTGGAAAGTGTTTGGGCCCCTACTGAGATCTTTTGATGGAGCACAGACAATAAAGTGATGGAGACAACCAGCCAATTTTGCCTGCTGAGACTGTTCCACAGCAAGACGCCCGAGCATTTGTGGTAAAAAGTGGAAAGATAGTCACATCGCGCAGTCACAGCACTGTCACTCGCCCGCATTTGCCAGCATGCCATTATTGCGACGACTATGCACAAAGGGCGTGTGGAATATGGACTCTGTGTGTTTATTAATAAATGAATCTCATAATGTCATTTTGTCCTGTTCTTTCATTTCCCTATTTGCTGAATAACAGGAAAGATTTGAATCATGTGGAGTGGTTTAGCATTTGCAGGGTGCTTTTCTGTTGCTGAAGCTAGTTGGTATTAAAAACTCGCTAGGCTACTTTGAAAGCCTTTGCTTGGAGTCTAATGACCATCTCACTGTACATTATCCCAGTTATTACATTTCTACTTAATAAAACACAGCTAACGAATAAAGAAATAAATGGACATGAAATATTAATTGGAGTTTGAATTATTTTATTATCTTACTTGTATTAGCTTAAGGCTTCCTTTACAAAAAATACTCCATTACAACTTAGAAAGCAATTACCCCAGCAATGTGGAAAACACTGCAACAGTATTAACTCATGTATTAATATTAATCTGCTATGCAAGTTATTTTCTATGGATTTGTTAGCTGGTATATTTAGCCTATTTAAAAAAATGAACACTGAAATTCTGCAAGGTCACTTGCGGTAAATTGTTAACTTTGTCATAGTATTGTATCCTGTTCCTTTTGGAACATCTCGTCCAATCAGATTGGAGGAGACAATTATTATTACCAAATACCAAAGCACTTATGTTTCAGTCATGAGCTATTATGATTGTAATATGTTTCAGATTGTCTGTTTTACTAACATGCATTCTTTCTGTTATGGCTTTTGTGACCTCTCTCCTTCATTTAATACCTCTTATGTGTGTTTACATTTTCTCCATCTAGATGTTCACACCATAATACCCCCTCCCACCACTTCCACCATCCACCCTACAGCCTCCCAAGGTACAGTACATCTCAGCTTCAGGGTTTCTCACTCCATTTCACCCTTTTTACATTATCCTGTCTCTTGTGTCCCGCTGTGTGTGCATCCATGTGTGTGCGTGTGTTGCATGTTACTGTCGGTGAGCTAAAAAAACAGCGTGAAGAGGATAAAGTGCACAGGCTCACGTGGAGACGGGCCAGCCTAATAAGATCTTGACGCAGATAGTAGACTCGGTGGTCTCGCGGTGCCGCGCTGTCATTGTCACTTGTCGGGTTGTGCTTGTCAAATCCTTTTCTGTCATTCGCCTGATCTTTCACCCTAGAGATTCATTTTGGAGAGAGAACCTTATCAGGATCTTACACGGCATCTCGGCAGGCGTCAGATTACGATTACAAATGTTCTCTGCCTTCCGTGGAAATGACAACAACTCATTCTCGGAATGACGAGAGGCAATGTTCCCTCTGCATGTGCGTGGTCGTGCGCTTCCGATGTCGTGTCCGTGCGGAAGGCCAAATTGTGGGCAGAGATATCCTAAAAGCTAAATGGTTTCCCAGCATGTTAACTAGACTGATCACTTTTTCAGAACGAAGAAAT
>JAZGTK010002806.1:0-29996 GCA_036877625.1 Ambastaia sidthimunki | reverse complement strand
TGGTATTTGGAGGAAAATTCATGATTGAACAGGAAGCAGCTGTCCTAACCTCAAAAACATGCAATACAAATGTTCCCAATAGTTTCTGCCTTTATGCGGCAAAGCCACTAAATGCAGACCTGGTGTGCCATGTGGAAATCACTCATCTATACAAACAACCGACAATCCTTGTGGGACAACACACAAGATGTTCTGAATACTTTTCAAAGCTGTGAAGCTTTTCAAATCATTTTGTTTTGATTTTGGATTTTGTAATTATGTAGAGCCATAATAATATAATAATATTTATTGTAAGCCAACTTTTGATTAGCATGTAACAAAACTGGTTTAAAATAAAAATCAGATTTTTAGACTCAATGATTATTACAATGTTTAAGCAAGTTTTGCAGACTGTTCACAGTATCAAATGCCTTATTGCTTTTATTAAAAGCTTGACACAATAAAAATATCAAGGACACAAATGTTTATGGAAATAAGATTTTTTTTAAGTATAATAATTAAATTGCATACTTCTGTTAGAAGATAAAGCCCCCGGCATGCAAACAGTAACAGAATGTCATTGCTATGCTATGCAACAAAAATAATGTTGGGTTATGTGGGCTGTGGCTACAAAAAGCAATTTGGTGATGTCACAGCTGTAATTTATACTGAATAAACCACAACTATTTACTAACTGGCATCCAGTACCTGAACACCAATGCTAATCTAACTGTCTAAATTCTAATCCTTACCCATTGTTGCTTTTTTTACTTGTAGCCACTGTAGCTTCTACTCTACTATCTTCTGTGCTGGGCTAGTGGCAGTAAGAAAGTGAGAACGCGGGGTGAATGTGGTAACTTTGGGGCAGGCTGACGCACAGCATGAACCCGCTTCTTGTGCCCAGGAAGTTGAATAACCACCATATGCCCTGCAATAGCCTGGCAATCTTCCATCAACTTCGACCTCGGAGCTGTGTGCCAACTTTTAGCCAGTTTTCCCACACTCTCCCTCAGGAAAAATGCCAGTGGGCTTTCCCATAGGTCGTCCGCCTGGTCTGCCACTGGCCACCTCCTCGCCCCGGCCTCCTGGCGTAATCCTCCTTGGCACCCACGACCGGGTTCAATTCAGTCCCAATGACTGGCTCACAAAAAGAACCGGACTGGGCCGGAGACATGGGACCGTGTGCCTGTGTATTGAACTCTCTGTGGCCCAAATGCTTGCACCCGTCATACAATGGCTGAAAAAAGAAGGAATGAAACGCTTGTCTGTCACCTTCAGCTTTCACTTGCTGAGACCTGCTGAGGATACAATGTGAGAGAGAGTGTGTATGTGTGTGTGTCAACGTGCTGACAGCTTATCTGAAGCAGTGTGTCATCCGTGAGGGGACGCGCTGTGAAGCACGAGTTTGCATCCCAGCAGACGCACCACATCCCCTCCCCCACACCCCCCCCATTCCATAACATTGTAGTTTATCATTGATGAGAAAATGGAATTAATGTATAAATTCCATTTTTGTTAAGATACTTCCATATTCATAAAATATTAATAAAAAACTATTAACTAACAAAACATTTTAGTATTAAAACGTCATAAAACATTGATTCATTTAAACATAAAACTTGATTCATTTATTGCATTTTTTAATGAAATACCTAGTAAAACTAAAAATGTAATTAATCCAAATCTTTCAATACAATCAATGCAAAAATTTAGGGTGTTTCTTCAAAACTAGTAAAGCCTTTGAGTTTGGCAGCCATGAACTCTAAAGTATGGAGAAGTTTCAGTCAGCTGACAGTCGTGGGTCCAAGAACTGATCAAATAAATAAATAAAACACGCACACAACATCTACATAAAATGTTAGCAAAATGTACTTTACATAAAAACAAGGCAATATAATTGTATCACTTATAATGGCTAAGACAGCATTATACATTTACTACAATAATATTTAACACGTTACATTTAAAAATAAAGTTTCCTGACCCTGATTATAGAAAGCATGTTACAGCAAAGAGTGTAATGTTCAAAAAGCTACACCAGTATACTGAAGCAAACCCTCAGAGAGAGGGCTGTGTATCCTGCTATGATTGTCATGGGTGGTTTAAAAACAATTAGACAATCAGGACTTAGAGATTATTGTCTGTAATTACAAGTTCCTCCAAACATCCTGCCTTAAATGAACCTAAACTTCCACAGAGACACACACATACAAAAAGTGGACAAAACTCAAACATGGTGTAAAATATTGCAGAAAAAGTAACCAATACATGATCACCATGATCTTTTTACTTCAGTTGTGCAGCTTCTGACAAATCTGAATATCACAACATTCTCCAACCACACGCCATGCAAATCACCTGTTAAAATATGAGGAAACATCATGTTCTCTGTCAGGTGGCATGGGCCGGTATATTGTGGGATCGGTGGGCGTGGCAAGGCGCCAGGCGGCCCTTATCAGCCCCTACAGTCCAGTCACTGCTCCCGAGAGACGGTTGGTGGGGAGAGAGGAGTCCCTTTGTTGTTTTCTCTGATCTATGACTGCTCTTTATGGCATGCTTCAGATTGCTATCACTGTGGGAAAGACAGAAACAAGGCCCAGAGAGGGCGTGTGTATGTGTGTCATCCACCAAACAACCACTGCCTTTGACTCACCGACAACTATTACAGGGCCTGCCGCTGCTGATATTGCTCATAAAGAAGCTCCCGGCCAGCTGCAGGGACGCAGAAAGATAAGAGTGAACTTTGACCTTTCCATTCACCAGTCACACTAACAACTTAGACATCAATGAAGTCATGAGGTATGTTGACCCCTTACAGGCAATAAATGACAGAATCAGGTGATGCCATGGCCATCTTGTCATCTGAACTGCGATCATACTATGATTAAACAGTAAGTGCAAATAAATGTGGACGATAAGTCAAATGAATAAAACTCGATGTGGATCACCTACACTGACAGGCAACTGAGATGGTCAAAGAAATAGGGTTTATGAGGGCTGGGTAATCCACTATTGTGTTTTTACAACAAAATAAAAATAATTCTATCCCTGCTGCTAATCGGGGGCCTTGATCTAATTAAATTAAAGCATTCAGGGAACAATATAGCGTAACAGCAATTTTCAACCTGTTTTTGTATTAACAGAATTTCCAGAAAAACAATTTTTTTTAAATAAATATTGGCAACATTTTTAACTCAATTCACCTCTCAGACTCTGACCTGATTCAAATAAACATCAATGTAGTATCATTTATCTCAAAATTCAAAGTTGACTGTAGGGGATGATAGAATTAGAAGCAGCCAATTAAAGGCAAATCAATTTTTATTTTAAATGTAACTTTCATGTTTGGACTAGAAAGCCAGTGTGTCCAGACAGGGAGGCTGACGCTCTCCTCCCAAATCATAAACATGAGCCGTCTATGGGTGTGAGGTCATCTCTTAATCTGTGGAAGGTTGGGCTGTTAGCTGAGTCATAAATGAGTTCATGCAGGTGGTGTCAGAGGGTGAGGGTAAATCACCCCTCACTCACATGACCTCAGAACTTCACACACTCAATTAAAGACCTAATGAGTCACCCAGCCAACCAGGTTAGACATGCAATAAATGAATAAGACTGTACTGGCACCAGTGATGTCACCTATATTTAAAAAAGACAGGGCCACAAAACAGTCAGAGCATTGGAGACCAAGTGCAAAGAGGCTGAACTTTAACCTGCAGAGTAGCTGGTCTGGAGTTACAGACAGACTAGGTTGCTGAAGGCTCAATTTTAATGCGCTATGGTAGGTGACAGCCACAGTCAGGCAGTTGTACATTGCTGTATTCAGACATTTAAACACTCAAGGGATTTAAGCTAGACCCATGAAAAAAATTACAGTGATGTGCGAGCGGTAGTGTGAGACAACAATCAGATAACAAAAGTTGTCAGCAGCAACAGAAAGACAAAAACTTTATAGATCTTATTTGCCCTCAGCAAAAACAAATACGGCAATATCTTTTTAATGATAAATTAATGAATCAGTCAGTCAGTCAATAAATCAACATAAAACAGATCAATGAATCAACAAACAAATGAATAAACAAATGCCCGAATGAGTTAATGAATAAATCTCAGAATGTATGACTGAGCAAACAAACAAAGTAGCACACAAGCAATCAAACAAACAAACGTGACTATAGGTTGATGGATCTTCTGTGCAACAAAATGCCCTTAGAAATAGCAACTCCCTTGTCAGCACATCATACCATGCCACACTTTAACCAAACTGTCTTCCTAATGCTACTCCATACAGGACGTCAGCTGTTGCATTTTGAAATTTCTGATGACAAAGCAAAAGACATACAAGCATTACAAAATAAGTGTTCTGTTGCTTAAGGCAGAGTATAGAGACCTCCTACCAGCGCAACCAGTTTCAAAGCTGCATGACAATACCCAGACTGATCTGTCATGAGCTGCCTGTCAGAAGAGCTCACCTCCTGGGGCTCCATCACAATGTACAGCAGGGAGAGGCACAAGCCTGAGGTGGACACACCCTGACCACAAAAACTCAGACCATTCCACTCAACAAGGCCCAGATTGTTCTTGCCTGTCAGCTGTGATTCAAGACAACATGCTATGAAGCAACCATGTCCTGCTCCGTCAACTCCTTTAAAAATGGCAAGCAGTGAAAAAATGTATTACATCGCTGGCGTAACCTCAAAAAGCATAAAAATGCTCACCCGACTTTGTAAATGCAGAGTAAACCAGAACTAATGAGTCCCAAGACTATGCAAGCATGCAGTAAATCTACATTCTAACTACAGACAACATCCATTTTAGAGAGTGTTAATGGTTCACACCCTGAGGCCACGATCCGGTGATGAAACAGCTTCTGTTAACAAACACTCACACCCATGTCCCCTGGTAAGTGTTACTCACTATTTTTAAAGACCTGTGACTTTCTCCTATTTCTCAGCAAAAAGGGGATCAGATGGTTATCTGGTTATTCACCCATCAATACTTTGGACCTGTTTACACTTAATAGTAAGATACCAAGAGGTTTTGGTCAATCAGATCACAAGTGGACGATGGTAAATACAAGTGCAAATGGGGTTTAAAGGGTTTTGAGCTTGTCCACATCCAATAGTAATTAAAAAACACTTGCCTCGTTCTCCTTTTCTGCTTATTTCACCCATTGCTCTGAAATATCTGTAATCTATACCCATAATATTAGTCAACTTTAAGTTGGCAAAAGTGAATAAAAGACACATTAAAACACCAGTTTTCAGCTACAAATCATAATTTTTAAAAATGTATTTGTTGTAAAAAAAAAAGTAATTTCACTGTTTTTTGCAGATGCTAATCAGCATGTCCAAACAACGTTGCAACAGTCTTACTATGAAGTGCAGGCCATGTAAGAGCCCAAAGCAGAGTACACATACAACTGATGAGCAAACACAAATCTTAAATAACATCTTGTGGGACAAGCTACACAGTCTTCATCAGCAACAAAAGCATGTTGCAGCATCATTGTTGGTACGAAGGAGAGAAACTGAGAGGTTTGTTGACTGAGGGGATCTGGACAGCAAACATACAGAGCAGCTTGGCCAGCGGCCCGCATCTGTCTCACAAGCTCTATCTATTGGGCCACAAGATTTGAGGGATTGGCCTCTCTCAAGAGGGCTGAAGCCAGCCTTTATCTCTAGCTGACACAATGTGATAAAAGGTTGTAATTAGCAGGACAGCAAACATTAAAACCTGAGCCGAGGACAGTGAAACCTCGGCCATTTGGGGAATAACAGGTTTGTGTGTGTTCCATCCACTCAGCTGAGATCACTAAACTAATCCAAAATACAGAGACTTAGGGCCCACTAATACTCTAGAATACTGAGATGTCTTAAAGTTTCTGCTCTCTGACCCCCCAATCTCATCCTTTGATATTAGCATTTTAATGCCCTGTGTATCTATCAATAACAAGTCATGCTAAGAAACATTCTACCAGGCTAACTATGTTACTAACCAAGAACATTTCCCTAACGTTTTCATTAAGGGAGAAAAATGTTTAAAAATGTGTTTGGAATGTTCTAGGAACAATCAAAACGTCTGGTTTAAACATTCATTTTTTTAGATGTTTTAATGTTATATTAACATTATTGCTTGGTAGTTCTACTGCAAGAACATTTTAAACTTTGAAACATTATAATCTAATCTCAAAAGTGCACATTTTGCTATGGAAATGTAAATTTTGAAGCTTTTAATAATGGCAGTTAAATGCTTCAAAACCAAAGTTTGCACACAAAGGGTTTACGATGTCACCAGGGTGGTGAGACAAACTATTTCAATGTCTCTGTATTTTAGAGCTTTGTTTTATATTTGGCTTTTTTACTTTGTAGATCCTCTTAAAATGGAGAGTTTGTCTTTGAAAACAGTGTTATCGTTATGCCTAATTCCAGCCACTGTTTTGCTCTTGAATGAAACAATACATTTGGGTTTATATAGTATTAATGCTGAGGAAAGGTTTCAAATATATTCATACAAACTTTCCTCTACATACTGAGTATTGTCAACATTGATATGATGTTAGACATTTGTTGTTTTGTTTCATTTTTAGACCAAAATGATGGGTAACTATTGTTACTGTTTGCTACTATTAAATAAATAATAAATGATGGATTGTAAAAAGCACAATCTCTAACTATTCAATATCACAATGACCAGTTGTAACTTTAACCAATCAAAACAGTTAAAAAAAGGTAGGTCATACGTATTTGATTACTCAGAAAAATAAAAACAGTGAATTGGAAATGGTCTCTATTCAGAGAGACATATAAATGTTACAAAATTAAACTTTCCATTTAATTAATTCCGTTACACCAGAAATTATTTGTCTAGTATTCTTTCTAGCAGAGTATACTTGCTCATTTTAGGTGAACTGAAGTGCTCTCTTTCAATATAGCTGGTCACTTCTTTGGAAGCTGAGGTAAAAGTACCATCCTGAAATGAGTAAACTAGTGGAGAGGCCCTCTAGCCCATGAAGGGTCTGTGAGTGTATGGGGTGTCCTGTTGCTTGCCTCTGAAGATTTCTTGAGTAAAGGGGCTCTTTGAAACCAAAATGCCAAAAAGAAGGGAGATGTAAGAAAGGCTTTACTCTCAATTGCCTGATCGAAGAGTTGCCCCTTAATGACATGCTACCACACCACAATAAACTCACACAGAAACATGACTATTCTGGGCTAAATTAGCATTCGGACAATAGCCAGTCCACGTACTGCTCAAGCTTCACACACTTTACAGTCTATCAGCCCAAACCAAAGTAGCACTCGCTTTCCCTAAAGACCCACCTCTTTACATCTCTATGGGGCAACTCATTAGCTAAGTAGAAACTCCTCTTTTCTTATTGCATCGCTGTCTTTTGTGATAATGTTGGCTTTTGTCTTCTTTAAATGATCCTAAACAAGGCCCATTTTCTGGTTAATACATATTTACAGCCATGTAAGGTTTTTGTGAGGATCCTGTAGTTTTATTTCTCTGCGTGTCATTCCTTGAGCAATAAAATCATTAACAAGCTGTTGGAGGGGTAATTGTTTAACCATTTCTAATTTTGTTTCTGCAGACCTCAAAGAGTCTGTAACATCTGAGTAGACAGATGGCCAGACAACACACGAGACAACTTTAGCACCCAACCTTAAGCCCTGCACAGACTTTATAACTAATATGCTTAGAGATGTTATGAAAACAGTGAATTGACATTAAAAGTGAAACTAACTGAAATGTATTACCTGCACTCTAGAGGTTAGAATTGTAATTATATTTGAAACACAGGAAATATAACTTCATATATTTTTGGTAAATATTTAAATCCCGTGATTTACAATAAAGGAGCCCAAGGAGCCACAATTTAAAACTGCATGAAGCTGTACAGAAATCTTATCTACAAATGTCCCACCCACATCAGAATTTTCAAAAATATATCTCAAACAACTTTTGGTGCACCAAGGGTCACATCAACACATACAAGTTTGGAACCCAGCATTGTTCATGATCTACTAAAATTGCCTTGTTATCTGTCAGTGTTTCGTTTTCTACCCCCCTCCCTTTCCTTTACAGTAGACTCTTGGGTGAGGGGTCAATCCACTGAAGGAAAAGGGCATCTGTGGTGATCCATGAAAAGGGACGAGGAAAGAACAAAAGATGCAATCCCCTAGGTTACAAAGACAAAGGGCAAAGACGCAAGGCCCGAGAGATTGCCCAATCATCTCCTGCCAACAATGACAAGTTTCTAAGAAAAAGCAAGGATAAGGAAGGATCGCTGGAAGACAAGCTCTGGTCTTGTGTGGAGATTTCAGCACAAGCCATTAATTTCACTGTGCTTAGCTTATATTTCTCTCTGCCAGCAAAGATTTGGTTCAAATGAGCCCTGCAAATTTCAGTCCCAGCTTAGGTCATCAAACAGTGGGAATAATTGTTAAACAGATGTCAGTAGACTAAAAGTTGCTTGATGGAGGGTCTATGTGGAAGGACTTCTGGAACATATTACCATAAAAGAAACATGAGGGTGCAAAATAATCATCAATGCATGATGTAGCTAAAGGAACCAGTTGCATTAACCAGTTGCATTAATTCTACCAGATATACCACCACTTTAACTTGTACTTGCCAATAACAGTGCTGTCAATTAACCTTAGTTGGCTTTATATTACAAATTACCATTTGTGGTGTACAATATGGATAATATTACAATATATGTAGGATGTTCAAGCTTACTATCTATACACCCTAATGAGTGGGACGGAAAAGCTTTATCCTAAGTCTTCTCCTGGTTGTCTATATCCATGTAGCGTAATGATGTTACTTTTGTTAAAAAATGTTTTGTTGACATGATTTGGGTTTCCTGGGTCTAAATCCACGAATTGGGGAGAAGAGGAAATTCTTTCAAACAAAAAGGGACAATATAGCTACCCATGCTGAAAACGATGCCCCTGCTGACTTCTACATGACAGTCAATGTAGCAAGAAGCTAATGCTCCAATAGGCTTAGCAAGCAACAAAAGTATCCAACCTCTGAGAGTCAAACAGTATTCTTGGGCCTATTAAAGCACCTGCCGTTTGCCCCAGTAGTTCAGGAACTCCTCTCTTCCGACAGACAGCTCAGGGGTCTAGATTAGGCGCCTGCAGCGTAGACATCCTCCGGGCTTCCCTCTTTTAGAAGCAGCCCCACAGGATGTCATGTCCTATATCTACAACCTTACAGCTACACTTAAAATCTTAGAAGATCTGTCCCTCCCCCATTACCTCACTCTCGTGGGAGCTCAAAACCAAATCCGTTCTCATAAATTGACCATCATTGGTTGTACTGCCTGTGTAGAACTATGCATTTAGGTAGCTAGCTAAAGATGTAGGAATTTGGGTTAAACAAAGCAACAAATTTAAACTTTTATATTTTAATTTATCAGGAGCACATAAAACAAAAATAAGTATTTTAAAACGACATCTTGGCCTCCTGTGTTTAAGACAGTGGCTGGCTGTTCAGTGGCTTATGAGTTATATTCCACAGCAAATCAATTGGCCACTGGAGTCCAGAGATAAGGCAGCGCTAGTGCCGGCCAACGTACGTCACACAGTGCCTCCATCAATCTTTGTCCCCTAATTCTCTCACTGCTTGATTCCGCTATCAAACGCTGCTCAACAAACAAAGACAGCAGATGTTATCATCAGCATTCTACTAGAGACAGGTCAACCCAAGCCAAAGTTTAGATCTCCAATATTAGCTTAAACCAAGCACCTGAGTTTTCCAAGCATTCTGATTGATGTATTTAAATATTAGGGGAATAAACTTTTAAAGTTTTCAAATGGTCTTCAAATGACTAAAAACACAATGCATTTCCTATATAATTGTTCCAACAATTTAAAACAAAATATTGCAGGTCGGTATTCATCTGTTTTTAAAAGTTAGTGTGTATATACTGTAATTAGATCAAAAAGTAATGGAAAATATAACTGCATATATAATAAAAAAAATATTTTTTTCATAAAATAAATATATTTTCATTGTCTTTTACTGTTTAACAAAATGATATTTAACTGAATAGAATCTTAAACAGTGAATCTAAACTATAAGAAAATAAAATACACAGAAGCAAAGTGCTTGTTGTTAAACAAACAAACCCAAGATTACTTCATGAATACTAATCTTTTGATGAATTGGTCTTTTGAGGTATTCAGGTGTTTGTATTTGCATTTCCTCTGTTGACCTCATAGAGGGTGATTGTGATGTCATGGCAGGGGTTCCTCAGGTGGGTTTGGGGGGAAACACCTGCAACCACACACACACACACACACACCTCAGGGCTAGAAGGTAGGGGGTAAACTGTATGGTGCCATGTTCCTGTTGGGCTATTTACAACCAGAGTAAGTTAGTAATTATGCTGCCAACATGTAAAGCTTTTAACAACAGTCAAGACTGCAGCTCATAAGTGAGAAGCATTAGCAGAGTGATCAAATAAGCACAAATGGATTGTCTTTAGCCGACCTACTGTGAGAGGAGATTTGTTCAAATCTGTTGACATCTGTGGTTTAAGGTCTTATAGAAAGAATTTTATTTTTTTATTACCCTAATTTCACACTTATTACTTCAATGGTTATACTTCAATTTCAGAATTATCTCTTATTTCTTTAAAATTGTTTGTTACAAAGCTTCATCTCTGATGATCTGGAATTTTGCTGACTACCCAGAGTGCACCATAAGACAACATGTGTGTTCAAATTCAAAAGATCTGATCCTTGTGGCCTCTAAGTTTAGAAATTCCCTCTATCCAATGACAAAAAATGAAACAGCAATGCGGACCATGAAAACAACAATAGTTTCATACAAAACCATCTTTTTCTGCTGAGCTTTGGTCAGAGGGAACGGTCAGCGTGGCAAATCCACTGCTCTCCATCATTTTGAAAGCTGTGTCCAATCGCATTCATCCAGCGCAGCAGGTAGCCCACATGCTACGGCCACCGCGCTGACCGCCTCCTCCCATTGGCCAAGACGGCCTGACCAGTTCATGGGTCACTGGCCTGGCCGGACACAAGTGATGCTCATGACAAATGTGGACTGGGGTAGCTTGCAAAGTGATTAATGGCTGGTCAGATTACAGGCCGAACCGCACTTCAACACACCCGCCAGGCATCAAGTACTAGAACAGCAAGGCCTTTGTCAAGAAACCATTCACTTAGTCCCCCATTCCACAGTGTGTTATTGCCAGCCTGCATTATGATGTTCCTTTCAAATTTTGCATTTCCTGTTTTCATGTTTCTGTGAATAAAAATATGCCAGAAATGTTCAGATTGCCTTTGCGGATCCCTTCGCATGCATATGTTAAAAGCTTCAGGCTTTCAATGTAACAAATTGTCTTTGATGTAGGAAAATCAAATTTTCATTAGCTGAGATGTGGTGACCATTTATCCAATTGCTAAATCAAGGAATAACATCATGTCACTCTATCTTCTGACAGTAGTTTATCTGATGCCAGACCAGCTAAGTGAATCCATGGCATGTGGATGGCTCAGAAGACTTTCTTTGCTCTGTAGAAAGCAGGCAGGCGCATTTTTATTGTCCTTTTGTTCTTGTTATGCGATCACGAACAGATGCGCTTCTATTGCATCCGTTTCTCATTCTGGATGTAGATGTCAAAACTACATGCGAACTACAAAGCAAATCTTTTTCGAATTATCTTGCATGAAAAACAAATGTAAAAAAATCCATTATGGCGCCAAAACGATTCGCTAGCTGCGTGCGTACTGAATAACTCTGACGTCGCCTTCGTGAGCAATCTTAACAACCTGTAACAAGCCAGTTGTGTTTCAGATTATTTTAAATGAATATTAATACATGGAAAAGATATGATTTTAGTGAGTCACACTTTCGAATTGTGCAACCTATTCGAAGCTAAATCAAAGGCACAGGGATGTTTCTTAGCATGCTGAAAGGCCCCAGCAGCTGCCAGCACGTGTGGGTGGACTATTTGTCTGCAATGGACCAGGGAGATCTGGAAAGCTCCTAACCCTTTCAGCTAATTGGCCGTGGGTTGGCCCTGAAATTTATTGGCATTTGCGTGATAAACTGCCTGCATTGTATCCTTATCCTATTGTGTGTTGCAGGAAATAATGCCCCCCTTACCAGATATGGAGCCTGTTTTGGTCAAAGGACAGGGAAAGGCAGCATGGGTCCTGAGGTGACTGACCCTCACTGTGGGATGGTTGTATCCTCCTTGGCAATATCCCGCTGCTGGAAATTAGTCGTCGACTGGCCTCTCTTTCTGCTGGTGTCAGGCATGGGCCCCTGATGAGAGATTTGTTGATATGATAACTCGATTAGACCTCAAACTTATGTGAGGGTACGGTGGCCGAGAGGGTATAACAGAGCATAAGGAGACTCGCCTCAGGAGAGAACCATCTATGCCACTCAACATTTTTCATTGAAAATTCCATCCTAAATTATAAATCCAATGTGATTCCCAGCCACTATACTAAACACGATAGATACATGGAATTTTTCTACATTAAAGTAACAACACATAACTTGTTTGGGTTAAAAATGTACAAAAAGTTATTGAGTTATTGAGCATGGACATGACAGATTAGTGATAGGTCTCCTTAACTTACACCAAATCACAACGATAAGCTTATAATAATGATTTATAATTTGAGCTATCGGGTGCAATTTTCCAGAAAATGCTTCATTTTACTTTAACATACATAATAAAAAGTATTTAAGATAACCTGCAATTTTATGTTCCAAACAGAGATGGCAGTAAAGAGGTGAAAGTTACGGAAGCAACACAAAATCATATATTAGGAGAAAGAAAATTACAATAGGTCATAATGCTTTTTCAAAAATAAAATTTTCCTGGGCATATGGACAAAATAACACATGACGTTCCATTAGTGTATGACATATTTATGGACAGTATTTTTATTCAAATTACCCCAGCATTGGCCAGCATGGCCAAAAATCATTAAATCAAGGCCAAAATATTATCAATACTAGACTGGAAGTCATGAAAAACAATACACTGTATGTCATAGTAAAAGTAATTAAATTAAGCTCTATTTCAGTAAACTCAGGACATGCATTAGTTGTATGATAGTGGAGGGTTTTTTTGAAGTTTGTTGAAAATTGAAAAAACTTTGACAATTAACTACCTAAACACCTAGACTTATTAATAAGATTAATGAAATGCTATGTAGCAATGATCCACTTTTCAGAGGTGAAGGGCCTAATTAGAAGTTTAAGTTGTTTAAACTAATGTGAAACTGCTTTTGAAGGATCCAAATTAACCGAGTATTCTTGATCCCACCGATAGAAGAGGTATTACCCAGTAAATCGCCATGGATAGACCAGTAAGTTCAGATCTTCATAGTAATCTAGTTTTTGTAAGTGTTAGAAATGAGTTGCATTCTCTTTTATTCCACTCATTATTGTGGAGTCTCAAGATGGATTTATATCAAAAGACTGGATCCCACATGAAAAGCAGCAGAGCATTTAGACAGTTATTGCAAGGTCAATTGCAATTCACTTGTGTATTAATTATAACTCAAACCAAAATGTCTCTCTCTTGAACATGTCTCTCACTCTTCTATGCAATCAAACTAGTCATCATTCTCACATCAACTACGGACCTTAGAAGACTCCATATGAAAAGGAGGTAGGGAGTGATAGACATCCAGTCTGGTCAATGTGTTGCAATGCTGTGTGAGGACATGATGACACAGCAAATATTCCAAGAAAAAAAAACACTATTACGCATAAAGTATATAATATATGCAGATTTTAAAATAATTTAAATTAATACTGTCCACAACATTTGTGTCAAATTCATGTTACATGAATTACAGTTTCAGTAGCTGCCCTTTATATGCTTACATACAATTTTCAGGGTTTCTGTACTTCCCCAGCTAACAATTTTAGGTTGTAAGAACATGTCCCTAACATTTCCATTAAGTAACAAAAACATAGCTGTTAGCTGGGTCAACTGTATATTTTCTCTTTCTGAAGTTTAATTGCTGTGTCATTTCTTCAGAACTTTCCTCTGACCTACACTTTCAGAATATCTGTAACGTCTGTCATGTATCTTCCAGCACACAGGCCATTAGGCCACGTTCCAGCTGTCACAACACACGCACATGCTAACCTGACCCCACGGCCTCCCAACGTCCCGACTCATTCATACGACAAGGCTCAGCAGCTCCAGACAGGATGTAGCACATGTCTATCATATTCCAGCCACCTTTTCCCATGACCCATGGGTGGTATTACATAAACAGCTGCCTTGTACAAGAGACCCGGCCTTCGCAACTGATATTTCACACTTGTGTGCCACACGGGCTGCAGGTGGGAATGCCTGAACGGAAGAACACTACAAGACACTGTTTTTCCCAAAGCGTGTTGAACAGGGTTAGGTATTCAATGAACTGAGTGCTGTGCTGTCCCTAGTTGAGAGATGAGAGAAGTGGACTGGCTGACAAGCCAGTTCCACTCGACCCAGGATTCTAACCGGCAGCCAAACTGGTATGGGACGGCCTTTATAACAAGGAGGCTAAAGGCCTTTGCTAGTAGGTCTCTTGAGATCAAGAAGTGAGGTTTACACGTGACACAACTCGTACCAGCTGGCATCTGTTACACTTAGTAACATAAGATCACAAAACAGTACAATTTAACAGCAGGGACATTTTAAGCTCTATTATAGAGACTCTAGATTTTCAAACAACTGATTAAATGCAGATTAAGAGTGGCACGGCCTTTCAAATGTAAATGTATAATCTCTATTTTTGTATTGTTGCATACAAAACTTGGAAACATAACTGTCTTTCTATTAAAGGGATGAAACAGAGTAAACATGAAATTTAAACATTTTTAAACATGTCAGCACACATTTACCAGTCTATTAACTCTAAACAAGAGGACACATGACCAGCATTCAGACATTATTGTGGAACTCAAGATTAAGCAAAGTTAACAAGATTTCTTTTAAAAAATTAACAGTAGTACTTCAAAAGCATTGAAACGAATTAGACTTACATGAGAATCCAGTCAAGTCAGTAGCCTAATAAAAGGCTGTTTTGTTCTGTAGGCCTCATGGCAGCTGCCATTTTGAGATCACATGACCACCTGAAAACTACCATCTCAGTAACCAACTTATTATCAGACACTTTCTGTCATGAAGTAAATTAATCAAGGTTGAATGTGAATTCTATTTTTATAATAGCATCAGTAAATAAAAAAAGTTTGTTTTAATACATTAGTTTCCCTTAAATTAAATGAAAATAAAACAACATCTTGTTTTGTTGTCTACCTAGACTTTTAAACACCATTAGTGATGCTAATGGTGCAACTTTTAAAGTACGTTACTCAGAACATTTGTGATTTTAAATGCGTTTGGAACTTCTGAATCCTTTACAAGTATTAATGGCAATAAGTTTCATTTACAATGAGAACTGGAAGAAACATTAAACTTTCTTTGTGATGAATTGTTTTGGAGGTTGTGTCATAAATATATGACAAATTTGGTTTTAGAAACACATACATTGTTCATTATAGCACTGCTCCAGAAATGCTTTGGACTTTACTCATTTTGGACTCCTTACAGTGATATTAATTATGTGGAGGAAACAGACAGGCTGAAAAATGAATACTCATCCCCAGTTTTATAAAACAAATACGACAACCGTAACTAAATAGTCCTTGAGAAACTAGAGCTCCATTTCAAAACTTATTTGAACCCGTTGCCTATGAAGTTCAAGAAGCAATACATCTTTTCAATGAAAAGATTGAACATGGACAAATCATCCAAAAGAATGTCATTTAAGACAAGCATTGAAACAGCTACATTTTTTTTGAGGAGAAACCGAGGGGTGACTACCCAGCCTACAAAAAACGTTCTCAGAACGTTGACTGTTTTTTCAAAATTCTCTCAAAGTTATCAAAATATTCTTGCAATAACTTTAGTAGAATATTTTTAACATTGTATATCATACACATCAAAAACATTATTCTTTAGTAATTAGTGAAATGTTTTATAAACATTGTACAGTTGGAAAAATGTTTGAATAACATTCTTAAAACCAAGCAATAATGTTAATACAATGTCTAAAATTGATGTTTTGAATGTTTCTAGAACTTTCAAAATATCATTTGTAACATTTTATCATTTAATAGACACGCTAGGGAACTGTTCTTACAACCTACAACCATGTTAGCTGGATATAGTATTGACATGAAATATTCCTAACGTGGTCATTAAAAACAACATATCTTATATCTATTGAATTAGATTAATTTAAAACAAATTACACACAATTTCAGACAGCAAAGTGACCTGAACGCATAGTGGTCCAATTTCAAAAGAATGGTGTTCCCCCAGTGGGACGAATCAATAAAGCCATGTTGAGACATTTTACAGTAAAGCTGTAATGTATTTAGCTGTCCATATCATTTATCAAAGAGTTTTTAGAAGTGGGCAGAGAGATGTCTAATGTTCACATGGAAGTCATGAGTATGAAAGCAAGCTGGCAAATAAAAGACAGCCACTGACAGATTTCATGTTCCAGTAGCGCTTCAGGGACTTTGAAACTTTTCTAAAACTATCAGGTTTCCATACAGATATGATTTTGATATTTTTCCATCTTAATGCATCTTGATTTTCAATGTCAAAAGTGGATTTGTTAATCAAACACAAATAGACGTTGGAACCATAGCCTCATGGGCAGCACTTTGACATATGGTGTAGTTAATGGGAGACCCAAAGTCGATTTGTCATGTGAGGATTTTACACATCCTGTACCCTGCTCAGTTTCTCTCTCCACTTCCCAAAAAGGGCAAAAATGCCTCTTAAAACTCATTTAGATGACTACACCCTTGAAAATCCATCAGACACTATGTGAAATGCGTGCTGATGTAAAAATTGGAAACAGCATGATGTAAAATGACAAAACTGCTGCACGTTTCTGTTAACCGTATTGGGGGCAAGTTTTGTATTCTGGGGGTAATGCAAAGAACATGAATAAGATCATGGAAAATCTCAGTAAATAAACACTGGGCTTAAATTCTTGATTTTAATTATTCTGCACAACAGTTGCTTTGCAAGATGCCCTCAAATGAGAGGTTAGACATGTAAAGGCTTGCCTAAATGTGGACACATGCCCTCTAATGTCCATGCAGACCCCCTCTAAGCAACTGAGTTAAATACAAACTGTCAGGAGTCGCCCACATGCTGTCGAATCCTAAATGATGGGTAGGACAAACAAAATGAGGTTGAGAGAAATTAGGGGACTTTCCGAAGGGCTGGATATGCATTTAGAGAGGAGATCGGCGCATACAGTTCCTCAGCATGAGGTGTGGAAGAGCTCTACAGGTAGCCGTGAGGAGAGGACACAGTTCTCCAAACAAAACCAAAAACAGGGTGGGACAAATACTAATGTGCACATCTGGCTTTTGTGCTCCTCCAGAGCAAAAAAAAATAAATGTCATTTTCTAGGTCATGCAAGTTCCAAATCAGAACTTTAAATGCATAGGTTAAAAATATTTCACTGATGTACAACATGCCTGTATCTTATCCTATAGGAAAGGAAAATCACAAATGAGGTCTCTTTAATATCCTAATTGTTTCTTCAAGACAGCAATGAGATCAGATAGAGAGAAAATGGAATTTTTTACTTAAGTCTTCTTTTTTCTCCTGAGAAATACAATGATCTCATGTGTCTCCTCTATAGTTTAAGAAGTGATCTGAATAATGTCTCTCAATAATGCTCAAATTTGTCCAGACACCAGAGTCTGCAATTACAAGTCAGAGTTTTAAAATTAACTTGTCTGAGCTACATGCTATCCACATTTAATTCCACATATATTCATTTTTTAGTTTAATATACATCTCATACAAAGTTGATACTTAAACAAAATATAACTGAGAACTCATTAAAGTCTCCTGAGCTCTGAAAAAGCATTACAACTTTCCTCTGTGCCCTTGTAAAGGCGACAGATTTGGTTCATGAATGGTAAGGCTTACCAACTGCCCCATCGCTGGATTTGTAGATACCAGTGAATGAAATGTACCTGGCATGGCCATTGTGTAAGTGTTTTTCACTCTGTGATGGGCAGCTGTCCCACCCAGTAGAACTGATGGCAGCACCTGCTTTGTGGCAAGAGGTTAGTGACATATGTACCCTTTTGTGCTCCTACCCAGGAAATGTATCCATGAGTGAGCTCTTCTGATGAGACCAGCAGAACTAGTGAATGACACTGCACTTCTGGTAGATGCTGCTGACCTACAAAACCTACATTGACGAATATGAGCAACTGGAAGTCTTCACAAAAGTCCCTTCTTCAAAAGCAGCAATGCAGTACAATGGGCGGTTCAAGGAAGTAATTTTACCATTTATGATCATATAAACCTTGTTTCATTCACACATGGAGACAATAAGCAAGCTGTAAATTTAAACTTATACCACAGAGATGATTTTTAGGTATGTCACAGCAGTCCTAACAGCTATAGACACAAATTCTGATGTGATATTAGAGATTCTGTAGCTCAGTTGATGAGGAATTACATAACCAGCCTAAATATTTTGGCCTTGATTGCCTGGAAACACCTTTCACCAATAAATGCAATGTAAGTTGATTTAAATGTTCTGCTTCAAAGTAAAGTAGTGCTTCTCTCTTCAAAATACATATTTTAAGTGATTGCCCTTTAAGTAAATAGTGCATTGTGGTGCTTTCCTGTGGAATTAATTCCAAAAAATGTCAATGTCAAAAAATGTCATTCCAACAAAATGTTACAAAGGTTAATCAAAACAACAGACATTTTAAAGAGTTGTTATCAGCAAAGGTTAAATTCACCTGTCAGTTTTATAACCCTCAACAGATGAGTGTAGCTCCAAGGAAAGGAGTTTACTAAGGTGTGGTTAGTAATTGGCAGGGTGAGGTAGAATGATGGAATTTGTTGTCAATTGAGCTCTTCAAAGACCTTTAAACTCATATAGATATCTACATTTAAGTGCATTTATCCCATAAAAGGTTAAGATCAAAGAACTAGTGGCTGGGCTGGTTGTATCTTTACGACTCCCCTGAGCACTGGCAAGTTGTAGGCAGCTAATTTGGTTCATTACCATATATGATTCTAATCAGCTTCTAAACAAAAAAATATAAGTCAACAGCTAAAACAGTCATTGGTTGGAGCCAATAGCACTTCGGGTGACTCAAGGCAGTTTGAGTCCTGCCTTGTGATCTCTCCGTTTCTCTTTTTCATATAATTGATTATCATGCTCTCCACTACTCTGTCTAATAAAAGCTAAAAACAAACACTGCTTCATAATGAACTTGTCTTATCTGCACAGGTGATGAATGATCAGCTTTGTTTTTCAATAGTGATGGCATGTCCACAAGAGGACAAGGATGTTTCTCTGTTTCTACAATGGGACAGACTGATAAGAAGGGATAAAGAAAAGATAACAATGAGAAATCTACTGGCAATCCCTTGAACTTTCGTTCACTCGTTCCTGCTAGAAAAGCAACGGTTTCAATAACTCCCACTATTTCAATTCATACTTCCCCTAGTGAACTTAAAAAAGGGCTGAGTCAAGATGCTTTTGAGCAGATCCTGACACTAATTATTTGGGTTTGCGTTAACAAAATAAATGGCAGACCGGCAGCTGTATGGACTCCTCCCTGCCAGACCACAACCATCTCCCACCTCTTAGACCCCTGAGATTACAGGACAGATCCAGATTTCCTTTAGCAGATTGCTAAATCAAGGCTGCATATTGTCAGATGTTTCCCATGTTTAAGTCAAATCTAAGTCAAATGACATGACTTAGGGTGTTGAAATGATCAGTTAGCTCCCTCTATCCATCCTACTCTGAGGGTGTAGGAGCAGCTGAACAGCTTTACAGAGAAGCCCTCCGCAGTGTGTAGGAGTGTGTGTGTTATCTTGCGTAGTGTGCAGTAATGGGTAATTTACGATAAATGAATAGCGAATTAACACTTTCAGAAGCCAGTTTACTAAACAGTTGTGGCACTTTTGCATGTGGTATATAGTGCCAACACCCATACTCACTAAGCATATATTTAAACCGTATTCTAGTTTAGCAGACAATATCTGCGCTGCAGCATGTGTGTGTTTACAGTAAGTCATTGTCAAACTTTTTGAATGTAACTACCCTCTTTTTATGTAAATTATGCTTATAGATGATCATAGGATTATGATATTAGCCAAATGAGCATTATTCGCAAAAGTCAGCTCTATGTACCTGGCACAATTTACAATGTGACATTGCCCTTATAGCAAAAAACTAGGAACTGTAGATTTGTAGATATTGCAGGAATTTTCTAGCAATAATGGCAGCAACAATTCATCAAATAATAGAGAAGAGCATCAAAACAGTCCTTTTTAAATGCATAATTTGAAGTCATCAATAACTGTCCCTTCATAATTTATTTACAAAAATTATTTAGCAGCCACTTTCAGTGAATTCCTCCTACAGACTATTATAATGGCTTACAATGCAGCATTTCTAACTTCTAAAAGGTTTAAAATAGTTTTCATAATTAGTAAAGAATTAAAGAAAAACTCCTTGTTATTTAATTTTATGTGGACCTTTTCCACTATGCTCCTCTAAGCTGGACAGATGGAGAGAGGAGGGCTCCAGGGCAGGTAGGCATCTCCAGAATGTGGGGGCAGTTTGGGGGCTCTCAGTGGGGGCTGAATGACGCATAACTGCCTCCCACCCACACCCACGGAGAGAGGCTGGAAGGGGTCATTGTCCCCACACTTTCAGGGTCCCCTCCCCTCTTTTCTGGGACCACATCCCACCATGCTGAGTAGGCGAATCCTGGGGGTCTAACGCCTACACACAC
The DNA here is from genome assembly GCA_036877625.1 of Ambastaia sidthimunki. Lineage (NCBI taxonomy): Eukaryota > Metazoa > Chordata > Actinopteri > Cypriniformes > Botiidae > Ambastaia > Ambastaia sidthimunki. The sequence goes on along the minus strand of JAZGTK010002806.1, from coordinate 9,149 downwards.
CTGCATATTCAGTGGGACACACAAATGTTCAATGCAAAAATTCCCATCATTGTTTTTGTTGTAAAATCCCAAAGGTACAATGCTGTGAGGATAACAAAAACTAGGACAGATGTTGTATTTGCTTTTGCAAATAAGCCTCAAAGCTCCTTTCAGCCAAAGACATTAATGGATAGAAGGATAAATGTCAAAACATGACACATGTGTTAACTATCATCTCATTAGCTTGATGCAGTAGATGGAAAAGATTCTGTTTTCATAAATTCAGTGTAATGAAAGCAACACAGATACCATCCACATATGTTGTGAAGTGTTAATGTATGGATTGAATGCTGACATCCAGAGTTAAACTGCTATAGTGTAGTTGCATTCTGTGTGTTTAGGTGCTGCACAGAGAAAATTACCATAGTGATATTATATATATATAATTTTAGATAACAGGGTTGACTTTTATTAAACTAATATAATTCAACTTTATCCATTTTGTTACCTGAAGGTCACGTTAAATCTGCCTTCAAAATGGCATTTAAACATTTACATTCTATAACAATTACTTTTGCTATTTTTCAAATGCCTGTTGTTTTGTTCTTTTGCCCCTTTTGATTTTAAAATCATACCAATATCAATTATAACAAAAAATATAACATTTGATAAAACTTAATCAATCAAAAAGTAAAAAATCATTAACTATTGCCATATTTGTGTTAAAAAAAAACATTTGTTGCATTATCCATATAGGAGGGAAAATGTAGTAAATCAAGATAAATATCAAAAAAGTTTCAATCAAGCTTTAACTTTGTCAAGCAATGCAATGCAAAGTGTGAACATAATATACAATTGTGTCTATGTGGGACAAATAAAATAAAAACTTTATCAAGACAAAACAATCAAAAATGTTCAATCGCCATCATTTCCAGCACACCATGTGCCCCTCAACAAGAGCTCTATTTGTGTACCATGTGATCAATGTCATAAGAATACATGATGAGATGGAGAGAAATAACGTGGCTTTAAATCAGACTGCAAATGACCTGTCGTTACTACACTGCTATTTGACTGAATGTAGGCTTAAATTATAGCTGCCCCACAAGATCGCAATTACATTGCCGCGAGCAAGGTACACACGATGGTTTAAGTGACATATACACAGAATGCCCTATACATAATGTGCACCGTTACATTTTCCTAAAGATCGGTCTGTTCCCAAACTTACGCTTTTGTATTATTAAATGAAATGAAATGTATAGTAATGAGTCCGATGGTGCAAACTGAAGGATATTTTTTATTAATATACTTTTATTTGCCAGAGGCTCCGTCTGGCCACGGAGGCAGCTCGTCTTGGCGCGGCAGACAGTGGTGTTGTGTAGGCGCTTCCCAAAAACGAGCCATGATAGCCGGTGTCAAACCAGACGGAGTGAGAGATGTGACAGGGGCGCCCACGCGTGACACACGAGTCTTGTGGAAAAATGGGAGGAGGTGAAGTGACGGCCGGTACCACCGCCAAATCCGAAACCTCCGTGCCACATGTCACACGCAAGAGTAGTGAGTGGATCGGGCTGGGCGAGGAGCTAACAATGTCACCTCCTCTTCACTAAAGCATATTCCATCTCAACCTTAAAAAACTCAGCAGATTTGTTTCATAAGTAGGTTCCTGTAGTCTAACTTTTGAGCGTTATCATACAACAAGGTCATAAATTCGATTTCCAAAGAGCACACTAAGAAATAAAAGTATGCTTTGATAATGCATCCTAAAAAGTGTAAATGGGAAAACAGTATACAACAATTTTCCTAATTTTGATTATTAAAACTTGTGTTTGAGAACTTGCCATATAGAACAAATAAGATCTCAAATAAAATAAGTTTCTAGACACCTAAGATAAAATGGACAGTGAATGGAGACTTTTTGCTGAAGATATTTCTCATTAGTTATCTATGCAATGTTCTCCATAAATTCTGTAGCTTTATATGCTCTTGCTGTATGTCTACATTTGTCTGTCTGTTGTTTATATCTCCTAAAACATCTCAGGCAATGTTGATACTTAAATTAAACATAACTGAGAACTCATGAGAAATGAAAGAGCAACTTCTGAACAATTCAAATGTCTTCTGTGTACTTTTTGACACATCTGCTAAATCTATGAATCTTTCCATATTTCCATTAACAGTGTCAATATTACTTTTAAAGGTCTGCAAAATCAGTTCTGAAGAGTTAAAAACACATGACTGAACAGTATCTCAGTATCTCATGACTGAATAGACTCAGGTAAATCCTGTGTCCCATGTCACAGCACTACATCACTGCCCTGATCCTTATAACGTGGCCCAGATCTGTGCCCTGGAGTGACGTGACAAACGGGATTATCCCCTGTTGACAAGGCTCTGATCCTGGCCCAGCCAAGCTCCCTGCTCCTGCCCTTTTCTAAGGGAACCCCTGCCCCTGCCACCCCATCTGCACCCGCCCCAAACCTGCACCCTAATCCATCATGTTCTGTCAAAGGCAACCCTGGATCTCCGCCCCCTCACGGGTCAGCATTACCCTAATCCACTGGGCCTGAGGCTCATTCTACTGGAACTCCTGGAGTCCTGTTTACCCAGCACATCTGAGTCAACAGCAGCATTGGAACCTGTAGCTCTCATCTCATTAGGTCTCAGCTGGGTGTGCCTTTGACATTTACAGGTTTGCCCTGCTGTCTTAGAGACTTCCAGCATAGTGATCCAGATGGCAAATGCTGTATGACTACAGCAGAGGGAAACTATGACAGTATTGCCTCTTTTAAAAGAGCTGAAAGTCATTTGTGTAGAATTGGACTTTTGGATAACTTTAGAATTGTTCAAAGTAAAGAGTTGCATAATAGCTGCTGACTAAATCCACAGACAGTATTGGCGGTGTGTACAATGATACAAGGAAAACTGCAATATTTGGTTTAGATATGGAGTGGTGACATGCTGACCAAATATGCTGACCCATACTCTGAATTTAACCCATCCAGTTAGTGAACACACACTGCAAACCATGAACCCAGAGCAGTGGGCCGCAATGCAGCGCCTGGGGAGCAATTGGGGGTAAGGTGCCTTGCTCAAGGACAATTCAGTTGTTTTCTGGCAGCACTGAACCAGCAACCTTCTGGTTACAAGCCCAACTCTAACCAGTAGGCCACAACTGCCCCAATATCAGTGCTTTAAAGAAAGCACAGCTTTAAACTGAGCAGTGCTACAACTAAAGCAATACGTCTAGATTCACTGAAATTTGAAAGCGTCATTTTCAACAAAAGAGTTCCAAGCTTCACTTACCAAATCCCCAGTAGCAGTTGGTGACAGCAGTGTCATGGGCCAGGAAAGAGATAAACTTTAAGAGTCAAGACCTCCCTCTTGTGGTCGAAATGTGTATGTGTTGTACGTAAGGACGCAAGAAACTTGTCATGCAAGAAATTTGGATGCAAGAAACAGAATCTTGCAATATTCCAGGGTTTAAAATAATGTTAAACAAAGTATGCCAAGATAAATAATAAATGTTTAAGATTCTGCATTTTTAAGCCTTTCATTAGTGATACTTTTGAAATCATGCTTTAAAATCTGTAAGTTAATATGTATTATCAGGTTTCACACAGCTTGTAGAGTCCATTCCAGCGTGATTGCATGCTGTCAATGCAAAATGAAACATACCAGATGCTTATAAATTATGATATTCATGTCAATTTCTCAATTCAACTTTTTAGTTTTTCTTACATGTTTTGGAAAAATGATTAAATTCAAGAACAATATGAAAAAGAAGCATTTCGAATAGTGCGCTTAAACATTTGGATCTCACTGTAAATATTGATTAAGATGTTAATTTTTTGAGGCAGCATTATTGTATATTAATGTGAAACTACAATGTCAGGAGGTCTTATTTAAAATGAAAGGCCCTTAGGGCCCCTGGTCTCTGTTGCCCATTCAGTGCATTTAAAAAGAGACGTGTGACATTGTAAAAAGCTGCAGAAATATGAATTACCTTTTTACTCATGACACAGAGGCAGGTACTCACTTTGTTACACAAAATACCTGCCCTGGGGGTGGAGACCATATACTGCTGCAAAAGTTCACTACCCTCATAGCCTGATTCCAGCTGCAATTTTCACTGTCTATTACAATGAGACATAACCTTTCACTGGCTGCAGTTATACTGTATTTAAAAATTCAAAAACTGAAGACAGAACACCACCAACAACAATAATAATTCAATTTCTTTTTATTTTATGTTTTTGTTTTGGTAATAAAATAATTTATTTGTTGGTGTTATTGTTAAAATAAGCAATATTAATTATTACAAAAACAAAAGTAAAAAAAAATGCAACAGTAAAAAAAAACTCTTGACTGCCCAAAGTGACTCTCACCAGTGAAATCATGTGGGACAGCCTCACAGCAACTATAACAATAAACAAAACCCAACCAACCATTACTAGTACATTGTTGCTATTTATACAAATAAGCACATGTGCACTACAAATGTACAGAATGGAGGTCTAGTCCCACATCTTACCTGACAGAGCATAGTGCTGGTGATCCCAAGGTCAAAGGTTCAAATCCCACAGCATGCACAAGTTGATAAATGTTGCATTTTTATCAAATGTAAATAAACTGCTTTTTCTGTCACTACATTTTTTCTTGAGTCTTCATCTCCGCTCACAAACTTTACATTTTTTCGACATGAAAGTACATAATGCATCTCTGACCTTCCCCCTGTCTCAAATGAAATACTGTATTGTAAGTTACTTCCTGGGCCTGTATACACTCTGACACAGTGCCAGCCTGAGAAGACAGTAATTAAACAGATTTATGTTCTGTTTCACTCTTTTCTCTGACCATAAAACATACGCAGGGTGTTTCAACTCTTTATCTTCTCATCCTTGCAGTTCTTAAGAAGAATCAAACAGAGTAAATATGGAATGCAGGCTATAACACCCCCAGACTCCATTGCTCTACAAACAATTTCCCAAGCCCATCACTCTATAGTCCAAGAGATTAAGTCAAGCAGCGTTTCAACGTCTATTTCAATTCAGTATCGTCTCATTCTTTATTAATCATTATTGCCACTCTATCCCCAAAGCTGCGTTTATTTGAAAAAGTTGGCAAAATGCTGCCCTCAGCGTGTGTTCCAAAATTCTTATTAATGGCTGCCCCTCATTTCATTCTTAAAGAACATGTGGTTGGTTTCTCAGTGGAGCTCACCATCTTCCCCCTTTTATTTTTACTCTCTCCGTATTCCTGGAGTATCTAAGTGTCATAATCACAGTGGCCATGCTGTGTGTGCTATTCTGTAGACCACTGAGAGTCTCTAATCCCTCAATACCTATCCAATAAAGGTGCCCCATACCAAAGCTTCTCCTGTGTGTGTGTTTGAGGGAGACAAACATACAGACAGACAGAAAAAGAGAAAGGGGGTCATTTTTGATTCTACAGCAACCCCCTCACAGTCTTGGATCCTGCAAAATAAAAAGGAAAACCGTGATGTTAACTGGGGCTCCTCTGTTCTTTGTTGATGGCACACTAGAATGCTATTCCAGCCGCGCTAAAGTCTTGTGGGAATTTGATCCCGGGAAACACAGCGTGATAGATGAAGAGCATTTCTTTGGCAGATTTTCACGAGTGAATAATTGTAAGCAAAACCTCTTTGAGCTGAATGGGTTTTTGCGGGAGGATTTTCAGCCTGCCAGCCTCTTTTATTATAATTTCATTACGGATTCAGTGTCACATGTTGGCCTGGAATACCATCGCAGGAACATGTATGATTCGTAACAAAAGATTAAAACCCACATGCTTAAATTGAGCTTATTTAGCTCCCATAATAAGTTAACAAGCATCAAGAGTTATAACCTTAAATGACAGAAATCATATATTGGTTTCACAATAAGCATTTTACATCATATCTATATTAAAACAAATTTATATTCCATTGCACTGCACTGAATATATACAAAAAGGATGTTTTGTCTATTTCTAGGTTTTTCAGACTTACTTGTAGGACGAACATTTCTTCTGTTTGATTAAAAAACAGAATGTTTGTTACTAGAAGAAAGTGTTTACTTCAAACATACCACTTTTTCTCATCACACTGAATGAATAAAACAGAAAAGCTGTAAATAAGACTATAATTAGACCTTTTGGTAAGAGAATGAATGTCAAAGTGTTCTTTTTTTTGTTTTGTTTGCTTGCGATTGTTTGTTTATGAACATTTTCATTTGGTTTCAGTCTGGGTTTGTCACACAGCAGATAGACCAGATGTGGCAACAAGCAAAACACAGAATCAAGTAGAACATGGAATTAATGCTGTGCTTCCAAGAATTTTGAAGATTATGTTTTAGTTTATCACAATTTCACTGAACATTCAAAACATTCATGACTTCTGACCCCATGAAAATGAAGCTACATCAGGGTATAATGTCATTTAACAACATTTCTTGATACTGCTACTACAATTGTTTTTACTATTGCTGGTCTTCTTGTGTTGTTAGTAGTGATGGTGAGTTGGTTTCTCTTTTTTCCCAAAGTTCTCAATTTGCTCGTTTATTAAATAAACACTCTGTTAATGATTCCGTAATTTAAGTCAGGCCACTTTACTACATGTATGTTTTAAGCAGAAGATTACTGAAACACTGAACATAAGAGATCAGAGTGGCCGAGCTGCCCAAGACCACATAAGTGCTGAACAAAGAAGATGGCCACTCTTGTGAAGATTCCACTCCAGTGTGGAGATTGGTGCAGAGGAAGCCCAACGTTCTCATCTTTTCAACTACAACAGTTCCTTCACGTTCCTGCTCTCCAGAAGCACCTGGTTCTGAGCCTGCCAAGTTCTCGGACCCTTTGGGCCCCTGTCGCTAATAATGCAGAAGAGTTTAATGGGAAAAGACGACGTGAATCAGTTTAAGACAGACAGCCTTCATCTCCATTAGAAACCCAAAGAAAGAGCACATCTAGATCTTTAAGCCTCAGATGGCATATAGACCAGATGTGGTGACCAGCATACAGGAGAAGAGGAAACGAAAAGGGTGGGCTGCCCAGTGTTTCAGAAGGGTACCCTTTCTTCTCCTGCCCCACTTCCTTTGAGAGGGTTTTCCGAGAGCCGTCTTGCTGTCTTCCCATGGCAACCTCTGAGGTGGCCCAGCAGACTTTTTCCACCCTTACGTAAAACCCCCCTCATAGCTCAACCTCCCTGCTCTGCCTGGCTAAAGTTTCTGCTCCAGTGGCCATGGACAAGGCCACCATTAACTGCGGCCCTGTGTGGAGAGCACGTGGGACAAAGGGCCCAACACGGTGTCCCGGCCCTCAGACAAGGCTGGAAACAAATGTTACAGGGCCGATGCAGAATAGAATCATCCGGCCGATGTCACTGAATACATTTACCTACCTCAGAGCGCTTTCAGCTGCCCGCTTTTGTTTTATGCGGGTAAGAAGGGAAGGGATGAATGGTGGGCGGGAGGGGGCGGGGACAAAGGCATGTGATGAGAAATAGCAGGGATCTCCACAGTGACCATTTAAGATAAGACCATTTTAGACAAAAAATCTCAGAGTTTCACTATGAGGATATTTGGAGAATTCTTCTGCCCGTTTTCATGTTATTTTGGAAATTGTGGGGCCTCTCATTTCCACACCCTGTGCTTGAAACTAATTAGATGTTTAGACAAAGGGATTAGACATAATTAGTTGATGTTTGTCAACTGATCATTTCTAAGCCCAAAGCACCTTTAAAAAGGCTGAACAGGGATTGAAAACTTTGAGAGCCATTTTGTTTACAAACAGATCCACTTTTATAAATGTGTGGCGATTCATAGCAATGCTTTAAGTGCTGTTATGGCAACCATCATATTCAAACAAAATACACTACCAGTCAAAAGTTTAGGGTCACTTAACTGAAATGTTTCTCGTGATCTCATGAGAATTGTGCCAACATATTTTTTTCTTTCATTGCAAAACTACAATTTTATTAAATAACATGTTTGATATGGATGACTTAAAAAGAAACAGCCAATGAGAGCCCAGCATAAAGTTGACATCTTTAGCTTTATGGGAAAAACGTCCCATAAAGCTGGATATTAAATGCCAGAGTACATTTTTGCAAAGCGTGGCTAATTTGAAGATGCTAAAAAATAACATGGTTTTGATTTATTTTGTTTTTAAGTCCTATATTTCCATTTGTGTTAACCATTTAAACCTTAATACAGTTTTAATAAATTTACTTTTATTCTAAAAAGTGGTGGAAATTATAATAAAGAATAAGTGACCCTAAACTTCTGCTGAGTTGTATAAACCTCAATATAAAACTAAATGAATAACTAAATAAACTGAGAATTGTTTGTAATAAATAAATTCAACAGAGCAGCAGAAATGAAAAGTCTGTGAGTTTGTGAGCACATGCATATGGAAACAATAACTGATATTTCCCCCATTGGGGAAGCCTTAAATTACAAAAGTTTTAAAAATTAAAGTCCATTTTCAATCTTCTAAAATCACTGTGTGGTTTCCGCTTTGAGGCCCTTTGGCTTGATAATCTCCACAATCCATCAGCTTTGATTCAGTCGTCTTTTTAATGCTATTCTAATCCATTTGCTCTTTGAGTTTTTGTAGAAGTCACAGCTCGTGGTCGCTGTCACAAAGGGAACCCGCCAGTGTGACATTAAAGGTTTTGTGAACTTCTCCATACTTCAATGCCTCCTTATATGGCGCCTGTGCTTGGGGAAGTATAAGTTATCGTGTTCACGTCCCATGTTTTCATCCTCGTTGTCATGGTGATTCTGAAATCCATTTTAGATGACATAAATTCATTCTTCTGGCCTTTGTATCAGACATGACTGAATATCTACTAAAGTTGCTTCTTTCACCACCTGCGCTTTGAAATATGAACTTGGAACCGTATGTTTCTTTAATGGGGAGGGGTTTGACTGGGGTGAAATGCTTTATGTTTCATGGTCTGAAGAGAGGAAGGTCTAAAATATAACTCAGTAGTCACATCGTAAAGCATAAGAACTGTTCATCAATGTCCCAATAGAAGTTACACAGGCGCAGATGGGAAATGGGGCATGATGCCATTGTAATTGTTAAATTACAAATGGATTCTCTGGAAGAAGGCAAGACACACAATTTAAGTGAACAGTTACAACATTGTCCAATAAGTCTAT
>JAZGTK010002805.1:0-29997 GCA_036877625.1 Ambastaia sidthimunki | reverse complement strand
TAGTGTAAATATCCTTGGATATTTTTGTCTTTTGTACAGCTGCTTTGCAACAATGCACCATTGTGAAAAGCGCTTTATAAATAAACTTGAACTTGAACTTAATATACGTAGCTAATGTTTTAATTGAGAAAAGGGTTAGTCAAATGCGTTTAACCTTATCATGGAATGCAATGACAACATTTTCAGGTGTTGTTATAATCACATTTTCCTTACAATGGAAACCAAAAAGTTGGACCAACAATTTTGACGTAGTGCTTATACAAGGCATCAGTTGTGCTGCATACAAGGTGTTGTGAGTCACAGGTCAATAAGGCTGTAATAGGCCACTTCATAAATGTAAAATCTGCAAACTAGATGTTACCATATCTGAAGGATTTTGGGAGATACAAGTGAAGATGCTAGTAAAGGATAGACAAGATAATAAAATGCAAAGAATTTCAAACACAAGTAATGGTATATAGTGATGGTTATACAGCTGATACCGAGATATGTAATATCAATTATGAAGGGCTTTTTCTATCCACAATGCACAGATGAAGCCCTGAAATTGGTGCAAAATCTGGACCACATAGATAAATGTGAGCTCAAACTTTGCTCTCCTGAGCTTAACCTTGTCGTAGATGCTGGTTATTGACTTTCTGGATGCAAGGTTTTCCCTTCATTGGCTACCAGTTGCTGCACGCATAAAATTCAGATCTCTACTCCTGGCTTAATAGATTTGCTAGATCCCTGTCATTCATTAAAAACGTGTTTTTGCATTGATACTTTGCTGTACTTTACAAAGAACAGGGTATTGTCTCGTAGTGAAGAAAGCTATAGGCAAGTGCGTTTAGTGGTTTCAATGAATGCGACAGGGAGTTGTGTGCAAGCAGTGCAATGTATGAAAGGTAAACCTTTCGCAAAGTTTGGTCTTATTTCTTATTTCTACACTCCAGTACAGCAGCTACAACTGCAACACGCTTATTCTCCATGGACTTGTTATTTCCACTACATTGCACATTACAACAACACTGAAAACGCTTGCATAACATATTTTCTTGCAATCTTAGGTGGTTATCTTGAGCGCCTGTCGAAATAATGCTGCCCCTTCAATCTCTTCTTTTAAAGATAAGAGAGACTTAAAACTCATGATGTTGACTCGTCTCTGTTTTAAGCCTATCTGCAGAAAACTATGAGCCTTCAGCTTTAAGAGGAAGCTTTTTAGAGGGGGCAGTCTTTTTCGGCAGCTATATATCAGCGCCTGCCGAAATAATACTGCTCCTTTAATCTCCTAAAAATCAGAGAGACTTGAAACTCATGCTGTTGACTAAACATCACGTGCAATCACGCTTGTTTGGACTAGAAACGTTATTTTACTTTGCAATGCTTACCAACACTGAAATCCCGCTCAAACTTATTTTCTTGCTAATATGACGTATTTCAGTGTTGTTATGTTGTTCAAAGCACGAAGCATGTTTCTAAAGAGAAAATCGTTTTGGACGTGTATTTGGCGTTTTTACAGAATGCAAACACATTTAGAACTATTTTGAAAAACATTATGTTTTGCACCTGATTTCAGTGTTGTGAATCTGTTTAACAAAAGAAACCAACAAATCTTTTAAGTGTCACTAGCATTTTTATTGCATTCAAAACCGGGAACATGAGCTTTGCAGAGGGATATATCTTCTGCTGGGTTTTCAGGCTTGCACTTCAGGGTAAATGTTAGAAAAAAAAGGGCACTTTTAAAATGAGAAGGTTGCAAGTTACTTTGGCGTAGTTGAAAGCTGCATTATAGGAAAAAGCAGAATGTACAGAAAATGCATTTTGGCACATAAAGTTTTCGCTTATGCACAGTAGGTAGTGTGAAACGACTTAACCTATTCCGAAAAGTCGTTTTGGTCGTGTCTTTTGGTCATTTGTAGAATGCAATTCTGTGACATGAAATCAGTAAGAATTTTTATTATGTGATTGTTATTGTCATGTCGTGTCTTTTGGTAATTTTTAGAATGCAATTCTGGGACACGAAATCAGTAAGAATTTTTATTGTTATTGGTTAATGTACAAAGCATGGATCTTGTGTGGGAAAGCGTTTGGCAAATGGATATGGCTTTTCACAGAATGTGAAGGAAAGCGATCGGCATTTCGCGTTTTCACAATGTTTGCAATAACCGGAAAGGAGTTAGGAAAGAAAGCATATTTTTCAAATGATTTTAGTGTTGCTAATCAACAAAAAACAAATATTCTGTGATAGAAAACGTGATTTGCAATGTCGTTAACGTTTTCTTCGAAGACAAACTAGCAATATTAAATTTCCATTAAAAAAGCGATTTGCAGCGTTGTGCAAGCAGTGTCGTGTGCTAACAAACTAAAATAAATTTTGGTTCGTGATTCTAGGTAATTTGTGGAATGCAATACTGAAACAAGAAATAAGTTTAAAAATAACGATGCATTTGGCGTTTTTACAGAATGCAAACATAAGTAGAACTGTTTAGAAATGTGTTTTGCATCTGATTTCAGTGTTGTGAATCGGTTCAGCATAAGAAACCAACAAATATTTTAACAGATTTGTAAATGTCACTAGCGTTTTTTATTGAATGCTTAACGGGACATCAGATTTGCACAGGGAAAAGTCTTCTGCTAGGCAGTATAATCTTAGAAAAGAAAAGGCACTTTTAAAATGAGAGGTTGCAAGTTCTTTGGGCGTAGTCTGGCGTAGAAAATGCAGAATGTACAGGAAATGCAAAAGAAAGGGCACTTTTAAAATGAGAGGTTGCAAGTTATTTTGGGGTAGTTTGTCGTAGAAAATGCAGAATGTACAGGAAAATGCATTTTGGCACATAAAGTTTTTGCTAATGCACAATACGTGTAAAACGACTGAATCTATTCCGAAAAGTAATTTTGCTCCAGTCTTTTGGTCATTTGTAGAATGCAATTCTGCACATGAAATCAATAAGAATTTTTATTATGTTATTGTTATTGTCATGGTGTTTAATGTACGAAGCATGCATCTTGTGTGGGAAAGCGTTTGATAAATGCAATTGGCTTTGCACAGAATGTGAAGAAAAGCAAATGTTATTTCGCGTTTTCACAATGTTTGCAATAACAGGAAAGGGATTTAGAAAGAAAATATATTTTTATGAATTTAGTGTTGTTAATCAACACATTACAAGAAATCAGCTATTCTGTGATAGAAAACGTGATTTGCTGTGTCGTTAACGGTTTCATTGAAGCGAAACCAACAAAATCAAATTTCCATGAAAAAGCGCTTTGCAGCGCTTTACGTGCATTGTCGTGTGCTAACAAACTAAAATAAACGAGTTTGGTTCGATATTCTAGGTCTTTCGTGGAATGCAATACTGAGACAAGAAATAAGGGTAAAAATTACATTTTATATGTGATTTCGGTGCTGTTATGTTGTTCAAAGCCCGAAGCAAGTTTCAAGTGAGAAACAAGTTTTGGCCGTGCATTTGGCGTTTTTACAGAATGCAAACACAAGTAGAACTGTTTAGAAAGACTATATGTTTTGTACCTGATTTCAGTGTTGTGAATCTGTTCAGCATAAGACCAACAAATATTTTAACAGATTTGTAAATGTCACTAGCGATTTTTATTGAATGCTTAACCGGGACATCAGATTTGCACAGGGAAAAGTCTTCTGCTAGGCAGTATAATGTTCGAAAAGAAAAGCACTTTTAAAATGAGAGGTTGCAAGTTATTTTGGCGTATTTGAAAGCTGCATTAAAGCTGCATTATTTTGGTCGTGTTTTTTGGTCATTTGTAGAATGCAATTCTGTGACATGAAATCGGTAAGAATTTTTATTATGTGATTGTTATTGTCATGTTGGGTCTTTTGGTAATTTTTAGAATGCAATTTTGGAACATGAATTCAGTAAGAATCTTTATTGTTATTGTTATTGTCATGGTGTTTAATGTACGAAGCATGCATGCACCGGGACATCAGATTTGCACAGGGAAATGTCTTCTGCTAGGCTTTCATTTGCAGTATATTGTTAGAAAAGGGCACTTTTAAAATGAAAGGTTGCAAGTTATTTTGGCGTAGTTTGTTGTAAAAAACGCGGAACGTACAGGAAAATGCAAAAGAAAAGAAAGGGCATGAGAATGAGAGAAATGAGAGGTGTTTAATGGACGAAGCATGGATCTGGTGTGGGAAAGTGTCAGGCTTTTCAAGGCTTTCTTTGCAGTGTAATGTTGGAAAATTTAGGGCACTTTTAAAATGAGAGGTTGCAAGTTATGGCGTACTTTGGCGTAGTTGAGAGCTGCATTACTAGAAAAAGCAGAATATACAGGAAAAGGCATTTTGGCACATAATGTTTTTGCTAATGCACAGTACGTAGTGTGAAACGACTGAATCTATTCCAAAAAGTCGTTTTGCTCGTATCTTTTGGTCATTTGCAGAATCAATTCTGTGACATGAAATCAATAAGAATCTTTATTGTTATTGTTATTATCAGTGTTGTGAATCTGTTCAATATAAGAAACAAACAAATCTTTTAACAGATTTGCAAGTGTCGCTAGGGTTTTCATTAAATGCAAAACTGGGAACTGATTTGCACAGGGATATATCTTCTGCTGGGTTTTCAACCTTGCACCTCAGTGTAATGTTGGAAAAGAAGGGGCACTTTTAAAATGACAGGCTGCAAGTTATTTTGGCGTTGGTTTGCGTAGAAATTGAAAAATGTACAGGAAAATGCATTTTGCCACCATAAAGTTTTTGCTTTATGCACAGTACATGATGTAAAACGACTGAATCTATTCCGAAAAGCTTTTGGTCATTTGTAGAATTCAATTCTGTGACATGAATTCAGTAAGAATCTTTATTATGTTATTGTCATGGTGTTTAATGTAGGAAGCATGGATCTGGTGTGGGATAGCATTTGGCAAATGGATTTGTCGTTTTTACAGAATGCAAAAACAAGTAGAACTATTTGGAAAGACAATATTTTTTGCACCTGATTTCATTGTTGTGAATCTGTTCAATATAACAAACAAATCTTTTAACAGATTTGCAAGTATCGCTAGCGTTTTCATTAAATACAAAACCGGGAACATTAGATTTGCACAGGGATATATCTTTTGCTGGGTTTTCAAGCTTGCACCTCAGTGTAATGTTGAAAAAGAAGGGGCACTTTTAAAATGAGAGGCTGCAAGTTATTGTGGCGTAGTTGAGAGCTGCATTATTAGAAAAAGCAGAATGTACAGGAAAATGCATTTTGGCACATAAAGTGTTCGCTTATGCACTGTCCGTAGTGTGAAACGACTGAATCTATTCCGAAAAGTCGTTTTACTCGTGTCTTTTGGTTATTTGTAAAATGCCATTCTGGGACATGAAATCAGAAAGAATTTTTATTGTTATTGTTTAATGTACGAAGCATGGATCTTGTGTGGGAAACCATTTGGCAAATGCATATGGCTTTGTGGAATGCAATACTGAGACAAGAAATAAGTATAAAAATAAGGATGCATTTGCCGTTTTTACAGAATGCAAACACAAGTAGAACTAATTAGAACGACTATATGTTTTGCACCTGATTTTAGTGTTGTGAATCGGTTCAGCATAAGAAACCAACAAATAATTTACCAGATTTGTAAATGTCACTAGCGTTTTTTATTGAATACTTAACCAGGAACATCAGATTTGCACTGGGAAATGTCTATTCCGAAAAGCTTTTGGTCATTTGTAGAATTCAATTATGTGACATGAATTCAGTAAGAATCTTTATTATGTTATTGTCATGGTGTTTAATGTAGGAAGCATGGATCTGGTGTGGGATAGCGTTTGGCAAATGGATTTGTCGTTTTTACAGAATGCAAAAACAATTAGAACTATTTGGAAAGACAATATTTTTTGCACCTGATTTCATTGTTGTGAATCTGTTCAATATAACAAACAAATCTTTTAACAGATTTGCAAGTGTCGCTAGCGTTTTCATTAAATGCAATACCGGGAACATTAGATATGCACAGGGATATATCTTTTGCTGGGTTTTCAAGCTTGCAACTCCGTGTAATGTTAGAAGAGAAGGGGCACTTTTAAAATGAGAGGTTGCAAGTTATTTTGGTGTAGGAGAGCTGCATTATTAGAAAAAGCAGAATGTACAGGAAAATGCATTTTGGCACGTAAAGTGTTCGCTTATGCACTGTCCGTAGTGTGAAACGACTAAATCTATTCCGAAAAGTGTCTTTTGTCAGTGATCAGTAAGAATCTTTATTATGTTATTGTCATGGTGTTTAATGTACGAAGCATGGATCTGTGGGAAAGCGTATTTTAAAAGTATTTTAGTGAAGGTATAGGCTCGGTATAGAATCTGGGGGTGCCCACAGCTCATTGTTTGTATATCGACCAATAGTGTCGGGCACTCTCTGCAAAAAGTTTGACTACTTATATATATCTTATATATACCTTAATATAAGCATATTGGTCTGTATCAACCTGACCACCAATTTTGCCAGTTGCTGCTTGGACACTGAGCTTGCATAACAGACAAACTGGTTCTCAAATGAGGATTTAGTCAGCGCCTTCAGGACTATGTTCAGATCCCATGTGGGAATTAACCGTCTCTGACAAACGGTTGGAACCCATTAAGTAATCCCCAAAGTCTGAGTGGTTTTCAGATATAGCGACTATGTACCTCTGTCCTTGGATAGAACTGCTGGCAAAAAAGCCCTGGGTTTGCCAGTGTCAACCCCCAGGAGTCCTAAAAATAATAGAGGACAATGTTGGGTCTCTGAAAGGTCCTATAGTCCTGGGCCTGGCCTTGCCTTCCCACACCTTTATGGTTGGACACTGAGCCCCCATAATAGAAAAAGAGTTCATCAATTTTTCTTGTTGTGTGCATGAGAACCTCTTCAGGACTCTTCCTGGGCAGATCAAATGCCTGATGCATCTTGATGAGATGGAATAAAGGGTTGTAGAATAAAAGGCATGAAGAGAACGGTATGAGGTGTGCAGTTCCAAGCAGCTCCCCAGCTTTCTTGTGAGGCATTTTTAAATTTTGTCTCGCCTGAACATAAGGGTCCAACACAACTCACTCTTCAGGCCTGGATTTGATAGACCCCAGTGACTTCCTGGAAGTCAATTCACTGGATGTACATACCTGGAGATCAGAATGTGAGGGTAGACATCCTGTCGAGGCAGAGGCTGAGGCCCAGGAAATGGTCAACATCCACAGCAAAGTTGATCTGGAGGAGGTTCGGCCAGCCGGAAATGGACTTGTTCCCATTCCAGGAGAAAGCATTGTCCTCTATGGTTCTCCCTCAAGAATCCAGCCCCATTGGTACAGACATGGCCGAGGCTGCATCTGTATGCTTTTCTTCCAGTTGCTCTACCGAGTGTCCTGGAGAGGGTCTGTCGGGATGGGGTGAGTTTTGTCTTAGTAGACCCATTCTGACTGGCCTGATTTTTCAGACCTCATTGTGCTCCTTGCAAGCCCCTCTTGGAAGATCCTCAGCTCACTGTTAGTATATGGATCAATATTGTCACTCTGTGCCCAAAATTAGTTTGTATATTGTTTGTATGATCTGATATTTCTTACCTTGATATTATATTGTATTGACCTGGCAACGGAGAACAAGCAGGCAGGCTAACAGCTATAGAGCAGAGTGACACTGATGGGAACGACTCAACAAACTCAATTCTCTCGGCTACCCAGTCATTAAGAGATGTTATGAGTAAGCAATCGTCCGATATGCTTGAAGCCATTAATGGTTTTAAAACAGAGCTGATGTCACATTTCAAGAGAATCGGCAAGTCCAAAGACAAAATATCACAAAAGGAGGAGGCTGTTACTACACCCCGGCAGAAGGCTAAGAAACTGGAGCAGATGGTCGAGACATTAACCAACAAGAGACAAGACCTGGAAGATTGCGGGCGGCGTTCAAATGTAAGGATTGTCTTTTCTGGAGGACTGGCTCCCCAAAGTTTTGACAGATTGCTTTTCCGAAACCCCTACAATCGATTGGGCACACCGGGTGGGCCAAATCAACGCGAATCCAGACCAATAGTGATCCCAGGCCAATGGTGATGAAGTTCCAAACTATAAAGATCGCAAAAAAACGCTGAGAGCGGCTAGGAAATTAAAAGAACTATGCCATGGAGATCAGCAAGTTACCCTGTTCCCAGACCTGCCAGCGGAGACCCATCAATGCCAGTGCTGCGTCGATGGAGTAAAAGCCCAGCTGAAATCCATGGACATCAGGTACGGAATGCTCTATGCTACTTACTTGATAGTGACCCATGCAGACAAACGACAAATCTTCAAGACCATCTCAGAAGTGGTTTATTTGGGGGCTAAAAACCACCACGTCAATGAAACTAAAAATAAACATTTGAATTTGCAAGCCGGTTTCCTTTTTACTTCATTTTCAAAAGGGAAATTACCAACATTACTCGTTTTGGCCTCCCCTGCCAAAACATTGAAAACTGAACCTGGCTGTTATAAATCTCTGATTATACAGGTACAGACTTGTAAATTTCAGATTTCTTTGTTTTTACTTTTCTTCTTAATTAAGGGTAAAGTTTTATTTGTTAATTCGTATTATCTGTAGCGTTTTCAAGTTCATAAAGGGTTGCTCCACATATTGTGGATCTATTGTTTTCCATAACCAAAGTTTGTAACAGGGGTTCTATTTGTGCAGGGTGTTCAGGGAAATGCACAGTTCTTTATATGGGTATTATTTTGTTTGTGTGTTTTTTTTGTGTGTGTATTCTCTTCAGACAGTCAAATTATTGGATACAAGGATTCCTTATTCCACACAATTTAAGCTTAAATATGCATGTTAGAGCTAAAACTTAGTAGTTGGAATGTAAGGGGAGCAAGCAACTGAAGCAACTGATTAAGCAACTGAAGGTTCACATATTATTTTTACAAGAAACCCATCTGTTGGGAGGACACAAATCAAGTTTCAAAAAGGTGGCCGGGACAAGTTTTCTCCGCTCCATATACCTCTCATGCTCGGGGGGTTATGATTCTTATCCATAAATCGGTTCCCTTTCAGCTGCACTAAGAATATGTTGATGCACATGGTAGATTTATAATTCTTAATGGTTTGATCATGAAAACTCAAGTAACTCATAAGTATATGCATTAAGTATTCATCTCCCAATGAAGATGATCCCTCTATCTATCAAAACCTTTTCTATACAATATCAACATATTCTGGACAATATGTAATTGGAGAGGACTTTGTGTCAGGCCTGCGGTCTGATCATCCTGGGTTTGTTGTCTGTTATGTGGTCGTTGTGTTTGCTGGGGCCCGCTGTCTGCGTTTACCCCGCCTCCTTGTTCCCTGTTTAGCGTTATCATTGACACCTGCTGTCTCTCATTATCTCTCCCTTTTAGTTCCCTCGTGTTTTCTGTCCCTTGTCGGATCGTTGCTTTCGCTACTGCCCGACTCAAGTCTTGTCCTGTCAGTCTGTCCAGTGTTGTCTGACTCCAGTCTTTCTGTTTATTTCTTGGTTTGTTTTAGTTTCAGTTTTGCTCTCCGCGCTGCTGCCCGGACTCCTGCTTCCCCTCCAGCCTGTTCCCTGCTCAGTTGCCTCTCTGGTCCAGCCTCTCACCCTCCCGGGTCTACCGCGGCCGTTTGTGTCGAGCGCCGGATAGGTCCTAAAGCCCGCCGTTTTTTTCCTTCTGTTGAGTTCTTTGCCTTGTTCTGTTAAATAAAGATTCTGACCTGCAATTGGACCCCTGTGGTCATTCCTGACACTTTGTGTATTGGATATACAGCTTGATCATTCTACAGGCATAGACAGCACCCATCAGAAATCAAGGGAAATAATTAAAAAAAGATTTAAATTTAACAGAGGTCAGGACACATTTGAATCCTAATAAAAAGGAATACTCATGTTTTTCAAATAACCTTAAAACACTCAAGGATTGATTATTTTCTACTTTCTAGCACTCTGTTGTGTAAAATAGACAGATGCTGGTATGATAGTATTTTACTGTCTGACCATGCTCCAATTTCATTCATATACAGTTTAGTAACTTAAAACCTACTCTATTTAGATTTAGATTCCAAACAAGTTGGCTCCAAAGTTCTAAATTTGTAGATTTCATGGACAAAAGAATAGAGGAATATTTTAGTATTAATACAGATTAGACAAGCGCTTCAGCAAAATGGGAGGCCTTTAAAGCTTATATAGGAGTAAATCCAAAGAATATTATAAAAAATTGGGAGACCTTGATCAACATAAAAACGACCCCGAGAACAAGAAAAGCAGCTTCTGTTATTAAAAGCACAGTACAACAAGCTAACCAGTAATAAAAATCACAAAACTTGATGTGGTTGAAACAGTCATACTATGATCAAGGTGAGAAACCTGGAAAACTATTGGCTTGGAGAATAAAAAAGATACAAACAAATAGGACTATAAATTCTATTCTGCTAGATGATGGACAAATATTGTCAGATCCATTGGAAATAAACAACGCTTTTAAAATGCATTACGAAAAATTCAGAATATTTGAATACATTAGTAGATCAAACATTTTTTTTTGATGAACTTGAATTACCCCAATTGTAAATTGGCAAAAGAAGCAAAATTAGATCTGGAAAACAATTTAAGTATCGAAGAACTAGTGGATGCAGTACAAAGTATGAGTAGTGGAAAGGCACCAGGGCCTGATGGCTT
This sequence comes from Ambastaia sidthimunki, assembly GCA_036877625.1. Taxonomy (NCBI): domain Eukaryota; kingdom Metazoa; phylum Chordata; class Actinopteri; order Cypriniformes; family Botiidae; genus Ambastaia; species Ambastaia sidthimunki. The sequence goes on along the minus strand of JAZGTK010002805.1, from coordinate 19,367 downwards.
GCCAATTAAGATTTATAAAATCTTTTCTAAAAGACTAATGCCCCATCTTGTGGAAATGTACACTGAATCATATGAAACAGGAATCTTCTCCCCGTCACTAAGGTGTGCATAAAATGTCAAGACGAAATTGGTGCATTGTTTCATTGGATGTGAGAGTGTGGAAAGCTGCAAATGTCCTGGAAGGAGGTTCTCTGTGTGGTCTGTAAAATGACCGGAGAAAATATTCCTATGGAATCAAAGCTGTGTTTATTGCATATATATCCTGAAAATGTGTCAGTAAATGAAAGTAAAAAGAAGCTCATAGATTTCAGTCTATTAATAGCTAAACGTGTGATTGCTTTAGTATGAAAAAACATCCAAAGACCTGTTCTTTCACTGTGGATTAAAGAAATGTCTGACCTTGCTCTTGAAAAATTAACATATGCAATCAGAAGGAAAGCAGAGGTCTTTCAAAAAGTTTGGTCCCCTCTTAAGCAGTTTGTAAATAGATAAAGTGGAATAGTATGTAATGACTGTAATTTGAATTACAATATACTTTTGTCATTTTGTTTTTGTCTTTTTTGTATTTGCATGTATTACTATTATTTTATAATTCATTATTATTTAATATGTGTTTTTTTGTTTTTTATAAATGTAGGGTTGGGAAAGTTTACTTTGTAATAATATAAAATTTGATGTTCTGTAATGTTCTTGGGAGTTTTGTAACAAAATAAATAAAAACAAATTTGGAAAAAAAAAAATCCCTCAAACACAAACTGAGGTATGTATGCAACCCAGTTGCTTGGTTGCCTCAGATGGGCCTGCATGGCTTCATTCAGACAATCAGCTGACCTTGACTTAGCTGTTAATAGCCATCATTTATAGGTACTAGTTTCATATTAAAATGTTTCTTATATGAGGAGATATCTACAGGTTTATACAAGTGTATACTGCAGGTATATTTATGTTTAGATGGTAAACTGCAATTCTTATATTAACACTGCAATTCCATATAGTGATGGTTATACATGTGATACTCAGTTATGTTATTTCCAATATCAAGGGCCTTTGCTATCTGCTATCCCCAGACGGGAAATGTATTTTGCTTTCATTTTCTGGTCATGCGGAAGAACCCATTGTTCCTGTCTCTGGGAGTCTCCAGTCCATGCAAAATCGTGACAACTGATGTTTCCCTGACAGGCTGACGTGCAGTCTTGGAGGGCCACTTTACAAGGAAAATCAAGGGATTACAAGGGAATCTATGAAAAGGTCATCTACTCTGTTGAAACATAAATTGCCGGGGAAAGCTGACTGTGTTTCTAGCTTTGAAACACTTCTTCCCAGGCATCCGGTGCCAAGTCCGTATTGAATACACTTCTGTGGTCGCCTTCATAAATCATAAGCACGACCTGAAATCATGCCATTCATTCTGGTTGGCACATTAAATTCTCTTTTGTCCCAGGGCAAATTACTCTCTCTCAGAGCCCGTTGGAACAGACACGGCAGAGGCTGCATTTGTATGCCTTTCCCCTCATTGCTCTGCTACTGGGAGTCCTGGGGAGGGTCCGTCGAGATGGGGTCAGAGCACTATTCTTGGTAGCCCCAATCTGACTGGCCCAAGTTTTTAGACATCATAACTCTCCTTGCCGACCCCCCTTGGAAGATCCCTGTCAGGAGGCCCCTTTCACAGGCCGGGGGTCTCATTCACCACTCCCAGCTGGAGCTGTGGGTCTAGACCAATGAATAAGGAAAAAATTTGAAAATCATGAGTACACCCAGCATATTCAGCAACAGGCACTTATTTTAGAAGCAGTATATTTTTCTGTTACTTAACATGTGCAATACAGTTTATGCAGTTGGCCACTGTTTGGTAAGGACTAGTTGGAGTCCAACAAAATTGGAGTCTGGGAGTATCCTCAGCTAACTGTTAGTATGTGGCTCAATATTGTCACGCTGTGCTCAGAATTAGTTTACACAGTATATCGCTTACCTTAATATTAGAATATTTGACAGTATCAACCTGACCACCCATTTTGCCAGTTGCTGTTTGGACCCTGAGTCATCATAACAGACAAACAGTTGATCAATTTCTCTTGTTGTGTGCATTAACCTTTTTTAGGACTCTTATAGGACAGATCAAATGCATTTTGGCCACGTCTGCATGAGGAGATGGATTAAAGGGTTCTAGAACCAAAGTCGTGGAGAAAAAGGTATGCAATTCCATGCAGCACCCCAAGTCTACCTGTAAGGCATTTTTTGTTATTGTACCCCTTGACCATCAAGGGTCCAAAGCAGCTCCCTCCTTTAGGCCTTGATTTGACAGACACCAATGAATTGCTGGAGGAAGGCAATGCACAACACTTTAAATTAGTTGACCTTTGAATTAGGTCTTGTACGAAGTGACTGTACCTTTTAACCAAAACGGCCAAGTACATGTAAAGCAACACTAATTGTACTAATACCAGACATGTTGCTGCCATTAGGTCAAGCAGCCCTTGGCCAGACTTTATTGAAACGCATTGCTTCCTGAGTACCTTCAACAGTAACCGCACTGAAAATAGAATCTGTGTCTCTGGCATTGGGCTGTGATAATTGGCATCTTGGAGATCCACACATATTTGCTCAAACAGGATCTTAGGTTTGTATGCAACCCAATTGCTTGGTCGCCTCAGGTGGGCCTGCATAGTTTTCTTCAGACAATAAAATGGGTGTTTGTGGTGTACATTGCTACGCCACCTGATCTTGACCTAGCAATTCTCTAGGGGTGTAAAATAGTTCTAATTGTTTGTTTATAATTAAACAGTATATATTTGCTCTCAGGTAACTCAATTCAGGAGTTATGAAATTTAAAGTGACAAGTATTTGTCAGTTATGGTTACCCATAACCGAAATGTGACCTCTACATTTAAACCATCCTTTTGTGAGGAGTGAACACACACCTGGAGCAGTGGGGAACTATCCATACAGCACCCGGGGAGCAATCAGGGGTTAGGTGCCTTCTCAAGGGCACCTCAGTTGCTAACTGCCGGTGCTGGAATCGAACCAGTAACCTTATACACAAGAAAAGCCATTTGGAGGCTTGGGAGTCAGGGGCTGGCCAAAGATGTTGTATTGGAATGGAACCTAGTCACCTCTTCTGGAATAAAAGCTTCAGAGATCCGGGAGAGACTCAGCGTAAAGATGCTGCTCTTTCACATTTAAATGAGCTCGTTGAGAAGGCTAGTTAAAAGTCTAGCTGGGAAGAGACCCCAGAACACACCCAGGATACCCTGAAGGAATGTTTGTCTCGCAGCAGTCCTGAACGCCTCAAAATTACCCACAAAATCAGAACAAGACTACATCTCATGTGAGAAAGAGTTCTAATTTTAAAGTACAGTGTAGACAGGTAGTCTTCTCTTTAACAAGGCGACCTACTACACTAATCTTCTTTGAATTAGTTAGGAATAGGGTTAGTTAAACTAATTAGTTGAATTAGTTATTTGAATTATTATGGCAGAATAATGTTTTATTATTCCTTTGGTCTTCTCAAGGTCGAAAGGTGATGGCCAACAATTTTTTACGTAGTGCTCATACAAAAGGCACCAGCTGTGCTGCAAACAAGGTGTTGTGAGTTTTGTTCAAAGGTCAATAAGTGCCTAATAGGCCACATCATAAATTAAAAATTTGCAAACTAGATGTTATCATATAACATATCAGAAGGATTTTGTGAGATACAAGTGAGATGCTAGTAAAGGATAGTCAAGAAAATAAAGGAATAATAAAGTGCAAAGAAAGGCAAACACAACTGATGTTATGTAGTGATGGTGAACGTGACATGTTTTTGTCAGATATGGTAACCCATACCAGAAATGTGTCCTCTGCATTTAACTCATCACTGGTGAAGAGCGCACACACTGGAAGTCATGAACACACACACACCCGGGCGTGGCAGCTATCAAGGGTTAGGTGCCTTGCTTAATTCGAACACTGGATTCGAACCAGCAACCTACTAATTACTACCCTGACTCGCTAACAAGTAAGCCTCTGGACCACATATATAAAAGTGAGCTCAACATTTGCTCTCCTGATCTTAACCTTGTTGTAGATGCTGGTTATTGCATTTCTGGATGCATTTCTGGGTTTGCCCTTCATTGGCTACCAGTTGCTGCACGCATAAAATTCAGATCTCTAATTCTAGGCTTAATAGATTCGCTAGATCCCTGTCATTCATTAAAAACGTGTTTTTGCATTGATACTTTACAAAGAACAGGGTATTGTCTTGTAGTAAAGTAAGCTGTGGGCAGGTGCGTTTAGCGTATTCAATGAAGTTGAAGCAAAGTTTTTGCTAATGCACAGCGCGTTGTGTGAAACGACTGAATCTATTCCGAAAAGTCATTTTGCTCCTGTCTTTTGGTCATTTGTAGAATGCAATTCTGGGACATAAAAGCAGTAAAAAATGTTATGATGTGAGTGTTATTGTCATGGTGTTTAATGTACGAAGCATGCATATTGCAACGCATTACAAGAAATCAACTATTCTGTGATAGAAAACGTGATTTGCAGTGTCGTTAATGTTTTCATTAAAGTGAAACCAGCAAAATCAATTTGCCATGAAAAAGCTTTTTGCAGCGCTTTACGTGCATTGTCTTGGGCTAACAAACTAAAATAAATGAATTTGGTTCGTAATTCTAGTCTTAATTCGTCCTTGTGGAATGCAATACTGAGACTGTTATTTTGGTGCTGTTATGTTGTTTAAAGCCCAAAGCAAGTTTAAAGTGAGAAACGATGGACGTGCATTTGTCGTTTTTACAGAATGCAAACACAAGTAGAACTCTTTAGAAAGACTAAATGTTTTGCATCTGACTTCAGTGTTGTGAAGCTATTCAGCATCAGAAACCAACAAATATTTTAACAGATTTGTAAATGTCACTAGCGTTTGATACTGAACGCTTAACCGGTACATCTGATTTGCAGAATGTACAGGAAAATGCATTTTGGCACATAAAGTTTTTGCTAATGCACTGTACGTAGTGTGAAACGACTAAATCTTTTCCGAAGTTATTTTGCGCCTGTCTTTTGGTCATTTGTAGAATGCAATTCTAGGACGTAAAATCAGTAAGAAATGATGTGAGTGTTATTGTCATGGTGTTTAATGTACGAAGTATGCATATTGTGTGGGAAAGCGTTTGGTTAATGCATTTGGCTTTTCACAGAAAGTGAAGGACAGAAATCGGTATATCGCGTTTTCACAATGTTTGCAATAACAGGAAAGTGATTTAGAAAGAAAGTATATTTTTTAAATGAATTTAGTGTTGTTAATCCAACGCATTACAAGGTCAGCTATTCTGTTGTAGAAACGTGAATTGCAGTGTTAACGTTTAAAGTTAACGTTTTTATTGAAGCGAAACCAGCAATATCAAATTTCCATAAAAAAGCGCTTTGAAGCGTTGTAGAAGCAGTGTCGTGTGCTAACAAACTAGAACAAGTTAGGTTCGTGATTCTAGGTCTTTTGTGGATGCCATACTGAGACAAGAAATGTATGAAAATACATTGGTGTTGGTGGTGTTGTTCAGTTCACGAAGCATGTTTATAGTGAAAAAAACGTTTTAGACGTGCATCTGGCGGGTTTACAGAATGCAAACACATTTAATACTATTTGAAAAAAAACCCAAATAGTTGTTTTGCACCTGATTTAGTGTTGTGATTCTGTTCAACAAATGTTTTAACACATTTGTAAATGTCACTAGCGTTTTATGTTGAATGCTTTAACCGGGAACATCAGATTTGCACAGGGAAATGTCTTCAGCTGGGAGTTCAGGCTTTCATTGCAGTGTAATGTTAGAAAAAATAGGGCACTTTTAAAACAATAAGTTGCAAGTTATTTTGACGTAATTGAAAGCTGCATTATGAGAAAAAGCGGAATGTACAGGAAAATTTATTTTGGCACATAAAGTTTTCGCTTATGCGCAATGCGTAGTGTGAAACGACTGAATATATTCCGGAAAGTCGTTTTGGTGTTGTCTTTTGGTCATTTGTAGAATGCAATTCTGTGACATGAAATTAGTAAGAATTTTTATTATGTGATTGTTATTGTCATGTCTGTTTTTTGGTAATTTTTGGAATGCAATTCTGAGACATGAATTCAGTATAAATCTTTATTATGTTATTGTCATGGTGTTTAATGTACAAAGCATGGATCTTGTGTGGGAAAACCTTTGGAAAATGGATTTGGCATTTTTCAGAATGCAAAAACAATTCGAACTGTTTAGAAAGACTGTAAGTTTTGCTAATTTTAGTGTTGTGAATCTGTTCAGCATCAGAAATCAACACATCTTTTAACAGATATTTGCAAGTGTCGCTAGCGTTTTCATTAAATGCAAAACCGGGAACATTAGATTTGCACAGGGATATATCTTGCGCTGGGTTTTCAAGCTTGCACCTTAGTGTAATGTTAGAAAAGAAAGGGCACTTTTAAAACAAGAGGTTGCAAGTTATTTTGGCGTAGTTGAAAGCTGCATTATAAGAAAAAGCCGAATGTACAGGAAAATGTATTTTGGCACATGCACATATAGTTTTCGCTTATGCACTTGTCCGTAGTGTGAAAGGACTGAATCTAGTCGTTTTGCTCGTGTCTTTTGTCAGTGATCAGTAAAATAATTTTTGTTATTGTTATTGTCATGGTGTTTATTGTACGAAGCATGGATCTTGTGTGGGAAAGCGTATTTTAAAAGTATTTTAGTGAAGGTATAGGCTCGGTATAGAATCTGGGGGTGCCCACAGCTCATAGTTAATATATAGACCAATAGTGTCAGGCACTCTCTGCAAAAAGTTTAGCTACTTATATATCTCTTAAATATACTTATAAGCACATTGGGCTGTATCAACCTGACCACCAATTTTGCCAGTTGCTGCTTGGACACTGAGGTTGCATAACAGATGAACTGGTTCTCAAATGATGATTCAGTCAGCGCCTTCAAGACTATGTTCCGATCCCATGTGGGAATTAACAGTCTCTGATAAGCAGTTGAAACCCATTAAGTAACCCCCTAGCGGCTACGTACCTCTGTCCTTGGATAGAACTGCTGGCAGAAGTGGGAAAGGAGGAAATGCATAAAAAAGCCCTGGGTTTGCCAGTGTCAACCCCCAGGAGTCCTAAAAATAGCAGAGGACAGTGTCGGGTCTCTAAAATGTCCTATAGTCCTGGGCACAGCCTCTGTGTCTGGGTTTCTCAGAGAGCTTGGGGTCGAAGCAACCCTCTCTCCTAAAGCCTTCAAAAGGAAAAACAGATCTGAGGACTGTTTTCTCTTTATTAAGTCTTCGGGTGAAAAGTCACCAGCTCAGTGACTCATCAACTCAAGAGGCTTCCAAACGTGCTTCAATGCATGGTGCATTTGGTTTTGAAAGGCTACCCGAGTCAAGTTAAACAAGTCAAAACTGTAGTCAGTGTTGAGCGTAGTGTTGAAACTAGAAGTACATTGTCTCTTGGGGGCATGGAGTTCATTCGTCCATTTAAGAGAGAATCCGGGTTCTACAGGCGCTCCAAAAAAAACGGGGTTATGACAATCTAGATCTACCGAACCCAAACACTTGTCAATCCACTTGTCATTGTGAGTCAAATGAAATCCGAAGATTGTTTTGTCTTGATAGATCGATTAGAATGCATACTTCCCTTATATTCATCCTTCCCTCGCAGAGTTGGGGAAAGGGGGACATACCATTTGCCTTGCCTTCCCACACCTTTATGGTTGGATTCTAAGCCCCCGTAATAGACAAGGAGTTAATCAATTGTGATTAACTTGTGTGTTAATCAAGTTAGGAGTTGTGTGCATGAACCTCTTCAGGACTCCTCCAGAAATCTTGAGGAGATGGATTAAAGAGTTATAGAATAAAAGGCATATGAAGAGAATGGTACAAGGTACGCAGTTCCAAGCAGCTCCCCACCTCGTGAGGCATTTTTAATTTTTGTCTCCCTTGAACATGTGTCCAAAGAGATTCACTCTTCAGGCCTGGATTTGATAGACCCCTTTGACTTACTGGAAGGCAATTCATTGGATGTACATACCTGGAGACCAGAATGTGAGGGTAGACATCCTGTCAAGGCAGAGGCTGAGGCCCAGGAAAAGGTCAACATCCACAGCAAAGTTGATTTGGAGGAGGTTCGGCCAGCCGGAAATGGACTTGTTCCCATGCCAGGAGAAAACATTGTCCTCTATAGTTCTCCCTCAAGAGTCCAGCCCCATTGGTACACACATGGCCGAGGCTGCATCTGTATGCTTTTCTCCCAATTGCTCTACCAGGGGTCCTGGTTTGTCGAGATGGGGGTCAGTCTTGTCTTAGCAGCCCCATTCTGACTGGCCCGATTTTTCAGACCTCATTTACCTCTTTTCAACCAGGGCCATGCCGGTGCTGGAGTTGAACTGGTTCTGGTCCGGCACCAGCACCCGCACGCATTTCCACAGGTTTCAGCACTGAAATTTGTAGCAAAATGTTACTCTGGTTACATTCATGTAGCGCTCTAAAAACTTTTGTTATTTTCAAGCACAGTTCACGAGGCAACATTATACAGGGTAAACCTTGGTTTATGGTTCTGCATTTACATGCAGAACAGAGGTAGGAGGGAGGGGAACAGAGGTACAGAGTTCCAAGCAGCACCTGAGCCTGTTAGTGGGATGTGTTTTGTGGTGTCTTAAACATAAGGGTGCAAAGTGACTCCCTCCTTCAGGCCTGGATTTGACAGACACCCGTGAATTGCTGCAAGGCAATGTGCATATCTTTGAATTAATTGCCATCAATTCTTGTGAAAACAGATCCTGTGGCTCATGAATTGGGATTTGAAAATTAGCATCTTGGAGATCCTCTCAAATTCCTGCAAACACAGACTTTTTGTTATGGCCCGCAGCTGTTAGGTCACGCTGATTTGGGATACAGGGATTGCTTATTCCATACAATTTAAGCTTAAATATGTATGTTAGAGCTAAAACTTAGTAGTTGGAATGTAAGGGGAGCATTAAGCAACTGAAGGTTTACATATTTTTATAAGAAACCTATCTGTTGAGAGAAGAGACATGCTTGGGGGTTATGATCCTTATCCATAAATCAGTTCCCTTTCAGCTGCACAAAGAATATATTGATCCATGGGGTAATTTATAATTCCTAATGTTTTGATAGTGAAAACACAAGTAACCCTAATAAGTATATATGCTCCCAATGAAGATGATCCCTCTTTCTATCAAAACCTTTTCTATACAATATCAACATATTCTGGACAATATGTAATTGGTCGATCAATTCTTAAACAATAAGGATTCAAAGCTTGATTGTTCTACAGGCATAGACAGCACCCATCAGAACCCTAGGAAAATAAATAAAAACTGTATAAAAGATTTAAATTTAACTGTAGTTATTTGAATCCTAATAAAAAGGAATACTCATGTTTTTTTTTTTATTGAAGGAATAACAGTGACATATACAAAAAAACAGTGAACATTGGTTTCCTTCTTTGTCTTTTTTTGCTTTAACAACCCCCTCCCTTCCCCCAAATACAAACCAAATACAACTGATGTTTCCCTGACAGGCTGAGATGCAGTCATAGAGGGACACTTTACAACGGGTCTGTGAAAAGGTCATCTACTCTGTTGGAACATAAATTGTCGGGGAAAGCTGACAATTCCCAGACATCAGGTGCCTTCATCTTGTAGTCCGTATTGAATAAACTTCTGTGGTCGCCTTCATAAATCATCAGTGGGGCCTGAAATCATGCCATTCATTCAGGTTGGCGAATTAAGTTCTCTTGTCCCAGTGCAAATTGCTCTCTCTCAGAGCCCGTTGGGACAGACATGGCCGAGGCTGCCTTTGCATGTTTTTCCCCTAATTGCTCTGTTACTGGGAGTCCTGGAGAGGGTCCGTCGAGATGGGGTCAGAAGGCTTCTCTTGGTAGCCCCGTTCTGACTGGCCCAATATTCTCCTTGCCGACCCCGTTTGGAAGATTCCTGTCAGGAGGCCACTTTCGCAGACCTGGGGTCTCATTCACCACCCCCAGCTAAAGCTGTGGGTCTCTGTTTTTGTTTTCTGGTAGGACCAATGAATCAGAAAAAATTTAGAGATTCATGAGTACACCCAGCATATTCAGCAGCAGGCACTTTTTCTAACAAGCAGTATATTTTTCTGCTACTTAACATGTTGAATACAGTTTATGCAGTTGGGCACTGTTTAGTAAGGACTAGTCCAACAAAATTTGAATCTGTCCTCAGCTCACTGTTAGTATATGGATCAATATTGTCACACTGTGCTCAAAATTAGTCTATGCAATATATCACTTTCATTAATATTAGAATAATTGACTGTATCAAACTGACCACCCATTTTGACAGAGTCCTCATAACAGACAAACAGTTGATCAATTTCTCTTGTTGTGTGCATGAACCTCTTCAGGACTTATTGGGCAGATCAAATGCATTCTTCTACACCACTTCTACATGAGGAGATGGATTAAAGGGTTTTAGAACCAAAGTCGTGGAGAGAAAGGTATACAATGCCAAGCAGCACCCCAGTTTACCTGTGAAGCATTTTTTGTTATGACCATCAATAAAATATAATGGGTGTTTGGGGTGCACATTGCTACGTCACCTGCATCTTGACCTAGCAATTCTCTAGGGCTGTAAAATAGTTCTTTGTTATATATTGTATGTTTATTATGAAACAGTATATATATTTGCTCTCTTACTCAATTCAGTCGTTACACACAAGTAAAGCCATTTGGAAGCTTGGGTGGTAGGGGCTGGCCCAAGATATTGTTTTTTGGGAATGGAACCTAGTCACCTCTCCTGGAACAAAAGCATCAGACATCCGGGAGAGACTCAGCGTAGAGATCCTGCTCTTCCACATTTAAATGAGCTCATTGAGGAGGCTGGTTAAAAGTCTAGATGTGAAGAGACCCCAGAGAATACCCAGGATACCCTGAAAGGATTTTTATCTCGCAGCAGTCCTGAACACCTCAAAATTACCCACATTATCAGCACAAGACTACATCTCATGTGAGAAAGTATTCTAATTGTAACGTACTGTGTATACAGGTAGTCTTTTTAACAAGGTGACCTACTACGCTAATCTTCTTTAAATTAGTCTACAGATGTTCGTTTCCAAAGACTCCCGTGCTGCCTATACCTTACCCTGCATCACTGTACCGTTTACACTTATGGTGAAGTCATTAGCATACATTATTATGGCGGAATAATGTAGTATTATTCATTTTGCTATCTGTAGTTCGAAAGGTTATGATCAACAATTTTGATGTAGTGTTCATACAAGGTGTTGTGAGTTTTGGTCATAGGTCAATTTGGTCAAGTGCAAACTAGTTAGTTATCATCTAATATAGCTGAATGATTTTGTGAGATGCTAGTAAAGGATAGTCAAGATAATAAAGTAATAATAAAGTATGGCGTATAGTGATGTTGAAAGTGACATTTTTGTCAGATATGGTAACCCACTGGATTCGAACCAGCAATAATATTAGAAACGTAAGTTCCTCCTAATTTTTGATAGTTCTTGTATTCGATTGAATAACAACACTGAAACATGTTTCTTGCTAAATTCATGTCCATGTCATTGCATTCTATAATAAGGCTAAACGCCTTTGCAAAACCCTTTTCTCACTTGAAACATTAGCTGCGTATATTACATAAACTTATGTCACATGTAACCATGTTTTCTTATTAATTTGATGTCTCAGTCTTTGCATTGCTCAAAGGTCATAGTTTAAGGTTTGCATTGATACTTTGCTGTACTTTACAAAGTTATAATTTAGTGCCTGCCGAAATAATACTGCCCCTTCAATCCCTTCTTTTAAAAAAGAGAGACTTAAAACTCATGTTGTTTACTCGACTCTGTGGTATGCCTATGTGTCCAAAACTATGAGCCTATAAACTTTAGAAGGAAGCTATTCAGAAGGGGCAGTCTTATTTCGGCAGTTATATTTTATCCCCTGCCCAAATAATACTGCTCTTTCAATCTCTTAAAGATCATAGAGGCTTGAAACTCATGCCGTTGACTAAACACCACGCGCAATCACGCTTGTTTGAAATAGAAACGTTATTTTTACTTTACACTGCTTACCAACACTGAAATCAACACTGCGTTGACACAGAACGCAAAGAGAAGTAGAACTATTTAGTAAGGCAATTTTTCGCGTTTTCACAATGTTTGCAATAAACGGAAAGGCATTTAGGCAGAAAATATATTTTTAAATGATGTTAGTGTTGTTAATCAACGTATTACAAGAAAACAACTATTCTGTTATAAAACGTGATTTGCAGTGTCCTTAACTTTTTCATATAAAAAAAAAGCAGAATGTAAAGGAAAGTGCATTTTGGCACATAAAGGTACATAATGCACAGTACGTAGTGTGAAACGACTGAATCGATTCCGATTGTCTTTTGGTCATTTGAAGAATTCAATTCAGGGACATGAAATCAGGAAGAATGTTTATGTGATTGTTATTGTCAATGGTGTTTAATGCACAAAGCATGTGTCTAATGAGAAAATCGTTTTGGACGTGCATTTGGCGTTTTTACAGAATGCAAACACAAGAAGAACTATTTAGAAAGACAAAATGTTTTGCACCAGATCTGATTGTTGTCAATCTGTTCAACGAAACCAACAAACCTTTTAACAAGTGAAAGTAGCGTTTTCATTATTTGCAAAACCGAACATCAGATTTGCACGGGGATTTTGTCACATAGAGTTTTTGATAATGCACAGGACGTAGTGTGAAACAACTAAACATATTCCGAAAAGTCGTTTTTCTTGTGTCTTTTGTAGAATGCAAATCAGGGACAAAAAAGCAGTAAGAATTTGTATTATGTGACTTTATTATGTGGTTGTTATTGTTATTGTGTTTAATGTATGAAGCATGGATCTTGTGTGGGAAAGCGTTAGGCAAATTGATTTGGCTTTTAACAGAACGTGAAGGAAAGCGATTGGTATTTCGCGTTTTTATAATGTTTGCATAACAGGAAAGGGATTTAGAAAAAATATAATTTTTTAAAAATGATTTCTTTTAATCACTGTATTACAACAAATCAACTATTCTGTGATAGAAAACTTGATTTGCAGTGTAGTTAACGTTTTTCATCATTGAAGCGAAACCAGCAATGGCCAATTTTTATAAAAAAGCGCTTTGTAGCGTTATACAGCAGTGTTGTGTGCTAACAAACTAAAATAAAAGTTTGGTTCGTGATTTTAGGTCTTTTGTGAAATGCAATACTGAGACAATAAATGAGTATAAAAATACATTTTATATGTAATTTCGGTGTTATGTTGTTTAATGCAGAACAACAAAAATGCATTTCTAATGAGAAAAGCGTTTTGGACGTGCATTTGGCTTCAAAACAGAATGCAAACACATTTCTAAAAATTTACAGACAATATGTTTTGCACCTGTTTTCGGTGTTGTGAATCTGTTTAACATAAGAAACCAACAAATGTTTTAACAGATTTGCAAGTTTCACTAGGGTTTTCATTGAATGCAAAACCAGGAATATCAAGTTTTGCACAGGGAAATAACCTTTTAGTCTTGCAAATTGCAGTGTAATGTTAGAAAAGCTGGGGTACTTTAAAATAAGAGGTTGCAAGTTAGTTTGGCGTAGTTGAAAACTGCATTATAAAAAAAAGCAGAAGTTACAGGAAAATGTATTTTGGCACATACAATTTTCGCTAATGCACTGTACGTATTGTGATACGACTGAATCTATTCCGAAAAGTCGTTTTGCGTGTCTTTTGGTCTTTTGTAGAATGCAATTCTGGGACATGAAATCAGTAAGAGTTTTTGTTTTCTGATTGTTATTTGTCATGGTATTTAATGTACGAAGCATGGATCTTGTGTGGGAAAGCGTTTGGCAAACTACATTTGGCTTTTCACAGAATGTGAAGGAAACCGATCGGTATTTTGCACAATGTTTGCAATAACAGGAACGGGATGTGAAAGGAAAATAAATGTTTTAAATAATTTTAGTGTTGTTCATCAACGTATTACAAGAAATCAACTATTCTGTTGTAAAAAACGTGAGTGGCAGTGTCCTTAACGTTTTTATTGAAGCGAAACCAGAAATATACAATTTTCATAAAAAAAAGGGCTCTGCAGCGTTGTTCAAGCGGTGTCGTGCGCTTACAAACTAAAATAAATTAGTTTGGTTCGTGTTTCTAGGTCTTTTGTGGGTATTTTTAATTAATTTTAATTTCAGTGTTGTGGTGTTGTTCAATGTCTACTGACAAAAGCGTTTTGGACATGCATTTCGCGTTTTTACAGAATGCAAACACAAGTAGAACTATTTAAAAAGACATTATGTTTTGCACCTGATAAGTCTTGTGAATCTGCTCAAACATAAGAAACCAACAAAGCTTTTCTTGCGAGAGATTTGCGAGTGTCACTAGCGTTTTCACCAAATGGAAAACCGGAAACATCAGTTTTGCACAGGGAAATAACTTCTTTTAGTTTTGTAATTGCAGTGTAATGTTAGAAAAGAAAGGGCACTTTTAAAATGAGAGGTTGCGAGTTAGTTTGGCGAAGCTGACAGCTGCTTTATAAGAAATAAAAGAATGTATAGGAATTCTGGGTTTTCAGGCTTGCAATGACAAATGCAATGAGAAAAATGCAATGACCAAAAAAAAAAAAAATGTGCAGGAAAATGCATTTTGGCGGTACGTTTTATGAAAAGATATACTACTCATATATCTCGTACCTTAACATAAGCATATTGGGCTTTATCAACCTGACCACTGAGCTTCCATAACAGACGAACTTGTTCTCAAATGAGGATTCAGTCAGAGCCTTCAGAACTATGTTCAGATCCCATGTGGAAATTAACCATCTCTGACAAGCAGTTGGAACCCATTAAGTAAACCCCAAAGTCTGAACTGATTTTTAGATATAGTGGCTATGTAATTCTGTCTTGGGATAGACCTGTTGGCAGAAGTGGGAAAGGAGGAAATGCATATTAAAGCCCTGGGTTTGCCAGAACATCAACCCCCAGGAGTCCTAAAAAATAGGACTCCTATGAAAGGTCCTATAGTCCTGGGCACAGCCTCTGCATCTGAGGGTTCTGAATCTTCATAAGGAAAAACAGACCTGAGGACTGTTTTCTCTCTATTAAGTCTTCAGGGGAAAAGTCACCAAGAGGAAAGAGACCCTTTAAAGGCCCTGTCTCAATGCAATGGTGTATATGGTTTTAAAAGGCTACCGGAGTCAAACACCGACCTCTCATGTTCAATGGGGTGGTCTGGACTATAGTCAACATCGAGCAGGTGTTGAAACTAGAAATGCATTGTCTCTTGGCAAAGGGGGACATAGAGTTCATTGGTCCATCCAAGAGAGAATCTGGGTTCTACAGATGGTCCAAAGAAAAATTGGGATGTGACAATCTAGATCTACGAAACGAGAAAAATCACTTGTCAATCCACTTGTCATCATGAGTCAAATGAACCTTTACGGTTGGACACTGAGCCCCCATAATAGACAAAGAGTTAATCAGTTTTTCTTGTTGTGTGCATGATCCTTTTTTAAAACTCCTGCTGGGCAGATCAAATGCATTGGGGCCACTTTTACAGAGTCTTGAGGAGATGGATAAAAGGGTTATAGAATAAAAGGCATGAAGAGAATGGTACAGAGGTATGCAGTTCCTAGCAGCATCCCAGCCTACTTCTGAGGCATTTTTAATTTTTGTCTCCCTTGAACATAAGGGTCCAAAGCGACACTCTTCAGGCCTAGATTTGATAGACCGCAGTGATTTCCTGGAAGGCAATTCACTGGATGTACATACCTGGAGACCAGAATGTGAGGGTAGACATCCTGTCAAGGCAGAGGCTGAGGCCCAGGAAATGGTCAACATCCACAGCAAAGTTGATTTGGAGGAGGTTTGGCCAGGCGGAATTGGATTTGTTCCTATTCCATTTCATTGTCTTCTGTGGTTCTCCCTCAAGAATCCAGCCTCATTGGTACAGACATGGCCGAGGCTGCATCTGTATGCTTTTCTTCCAGTTGCTCTACCGAGTGTCCTGGAGAGGGTCTGTCGAGATGGGGTGAGTTTTGTCTTAGTAGCCCCATTCTAACTGGCCAGAGTTTTCAGACCTCATCGTGCTCTTTTGCAGGCCCCTCTTAGAAGATCCCTGTCAGGAGGGACCTTCTTTCACAGGCCCAGCCCTCTAAGAGGTCTCATTCACTACCTGTGGAAGCTGTTGGTCTGGACCCTGAGGAGCACCAACTCTGGTACTGGAAGACCATTTTTCTCAGTTTATGCAGCTGGTCACTGTTTGCTCAGGACTAGTAGTAGTGCAACAAAATTGGATTCTAGGGGGACCTCAGCTCACTGTTAGTATATGGATCAATATTGTTACTCTGTGTCCAAAATTAGTCTATCTGCTTACCTTATTATTAGACTGTATCGAACTGACCACTTATTTTTGCTTGTTGCTGTTTAGACACAGATCCCCCATAACAGAAAAGCAGTTGAATTTCTTTGTTTGTGTGCATGAACCTCTTCAGGAGTCTTGCTGGTCTGATCAAATGCATTTTGGATGCACACCTCTACAGAGTCATTCAGGAGATGGATAGAAATGGAAAGGTTTCTTGAACAAAAGACTTGGAGGGAGGGGAACAGAGGTACACAATTCCAAGCAGCACCTGAGCCTTCTAGTAAGATGTGTTTTTTTATTGTCTTAAACATACAAACACATTTTGCTATTGTCTGCTTTGACCATGAAGGGTCCAAACCAGCTCCCTCCTTTAGGACTGGATTTGATAGACACCAATTAACTCCTGGAAGAAGGCAATGCACATCCCTTTAAATTAGTCACCATTTGAATTAGTTCTTGTATGAAGTCACTGTACTTTTGTGTTTGTAAAGCAACACTAATGGTTCTAAGACCAGACAGGTTGCTGCCATTAGGTCAAGCAGCCATTGTCCAGACTTTACTAAAACACATTCCTTCCTGAAGACCTGACACAGACATTTCATCAACAGTAACTGCCCTGAAAATAGAATCTGTGTCTCTGGCATTGGGATGTGATAATTGGCACCTTGAAGATCCACACATATTTGCTCAAACAAGATCTTAGGTTTGTATGTTGCATACAATTGCTTGGTTGCCTCAGGTGGGTCCGCATATCTTTCTTCAGACAATAAAATTGGTGTTTGTGGTGCACATTGCTATGTCACCTGAAATTGACTTAGCAATTCTCTGGGGCCGTAAAATTTTTATTTGTTACATATTGTTTGTTTATAATTGAACAGTATATATTTGCTCTCAGGTAACTCAGTTCAGGAGTTATAAACAAGTAAAGCCATTTGGAGGCTTGGGGGCCAGGGGCTGGCCCAAGATGTTGTATTTTGGGAATGGAACCTAGTCACCTCTCCTTGAACAAAAGCATCAGACATCTGGGAGAGACTCAGCATAGAGATGCTGCTCTTCCACTTTTAACCACATTGAGGAGGCTGGTTAAAAGTCTAGATGGGAAGAGACCCCAGAGCATACCCAGGATACCCTGAAGGGATTTTATCTCACAGCAGTCCTGAACACCTCAAAATTATCCACATAATCAGCACAAGACTACATCTCATGTAAGAAAGTATTCTAATTTTAAAGTACTGTATATACAGGTAGATTGAAAGGTGATGACCAACAATTTTGACGTAGTGCTCATACAAGGCACCAGTTGTGCTGCATACAAGGTGTTGTGAGTTTTGTTCACAGGTCAATAAGTGCCTAATAGGCCACATCAATGTACTTTACATACAATGTACATCCAGTTTAAAATTCGTAAACTAGATGTTATTATCTAACATATCAAAACGATTTTGTGAGATACAAGTGAGATGCTAGTAAAGGATACTCAAGATAATAAAGGAATAATAAAGTGCAAAGAAGGGCAAACACAAGTGACGGTATGTAGGGATGGTGAAAGTGACATGTTTTGGTTACTGGTGAGGAGTAAACACACACACACAGAGCAGTTGGCAGCTATCACTGCAGCGCCCGGGAGCAATCAGGGGTTAGGTGCTTTGCTCATGGGCACTTCAGTTGCTACCTGCCGGCACTGGATTCAAACCAGCAACCTACTGATTACAATCTTGTCTCGCTAACGAGTAGGCCATCAACACATCTGATACCGAGTTATTTAATATCAATTATGAAGGGCTTTTGCTATCCAGAATGCACAGATAAAGCCCTAAAATTGGTGCAAAATCAGCTGTTCTGACTGAGACTGGAAGGTCATTCCACCAAGAGTGTGGAACAGTCCAGGAGAAGGTTCGCGACAGTGATTTTTTGCCTCTGTGGTGTGGGAATGAGTTTAGGTAACTTGGTGCAGACCCAGTGGTTGTTTTTGAAGGCTACCATCAGCGCTTTTGAACTTGATTCAAGCAGCCAATGGTAGCCAGTGCAGTCTGGTGAAAAGGCAGTCTGTAGCTCAACTGGTAGAGCATTGTGTTAGCAGCCCAAAGGTTGTGGGTTCGATCCCAGGGAATGCAAGTGCTGATAAAAAAATGTATACCTTAAATTCACTGTAAGTTGCTTTGGATAAAAGCGTCTGCCAAATAAATAAATGTAAATGTAAGAGGAGTGACTCTCTTTGGCTCATTGAAGACTACCCTCGCTGCTGCATTCTGAATCATTTGCAGCGGTTTGGTAGTACTTGCTGGTAGGCCCGCCAGAAGAGCATTGCAGTAGTCCAGTCTGGAGAGAACAAGAGCTTAAACAAGGAGTTGAGGACAGTTCTGAGAGGAAAGATCTGATTTTTCTGATGTCGTGTAAGGCAAATCTGCAGGATCTGGCTGTTGAAGCTATGTGATCCGTGAATTGAAATTGCTCATCAAATATGACTCCAAGGTTCCTGGCTGTTCTGGAAGGAGTTACTGTTGATGATTAAAGCTGAATGGAAAAGTTGTGCCGAAGCGTTGGGTTAGCTGGTATTACCAGTAGTTCTGTTTTGGCAGGGTTGAGCTGAAGGCGATGATCCTTCATCCAGTTTGAAATGTCAGCTAGACAGGCTGTAATGCGAGCAGCCACTGTAGTACCATCTGGTTGAAATGAGAAGTAGAGTTGCATGTCGTCAGCGTAGCAGTGGTAAGAGAATCCGTGTTTCTTGATGACAGACCCTAGTGAGGACATGTACAGGGTGGGCCATTTATATGGATACACCTTAATAAAATGGGAATGGTTGGTGATATTATCGTCCTGTTTGTGGCACATTAGTATATGTGAGGGGGCAAACTTTTCAAGATGGGTGGTGACCATGGTGGCCATTTTGAAGTTGGTCATCTTGGATCCATCTTTTGTTTTTTCAATAGGAAGAGGGTCATGTGACACATCAAACTTATTGGGAATTTCACAAGAAAAACAATGGTGTGCTTGGTTTTAAC
>JAZGTK010002804.1:18726-29998 GCA_036877625.1 Ambastaia sidthimunki | reverse complement strand
CCCCCTCCTTCTCTCCCCCGTCCCTCACACTGTCTTAACTAGTTGGCCATGAGCAAACAGATCTGTCAGCACTTAACTGGAAGAGTAATACCTCATAATACCACACAAAGAGAGGTATCAAAGAGCAGGAAAAGATGAGGCACTTTACGACCGTGAAAACGCTTGACCTCTCGCTGGCCCCTCCTTCCTGACTTTACCCAGCTCTCTGTGTGAGAATGCAACCCAACTGACATTCATGGGAATTATTGCCGTCTCTCTCTCACTGTGTCCGAGTGGATGTTGTGATATCGGGCTCACATGCGGAAGTGTTTGGAATGTGTGCGGGCAGTCTAGATAATGGGAGCGATTATGGCGTGCCGTATAGCCCATGGCTGTGAATCAAGGGTTTGTTAAGTGTGTGAGAGTGAGTCTCGCTCTATGAAAACACCTCTTGTTCTAGGCAGATAAAAAGCAGGAGGAGGAGATCGGTGGGGGGCGGGGCTTGTGCTGCCCGTGAGGGAATTGTGTAGTTGAGACTTCCGCCCAGTGTGAGAGGCCTTCATGCAGATGAAACCTCACAAACAAGTATAAGAGGTGAGGGGTCAGGATAGCGATCTAGCCTTATAAATAGAGCTTAAAGAGACAACATGCCTAAATAACATTCTAACCTTTAAATCTTAAAGATTATTTTAATGTTGTCTTAACGTTAAAATACTTTCTATGTGGCTTTAACATTGAGACAACTGAGATAACTTTGCCATTCATAGCTTGATTCTCCAAAAAGTTGTGTACAGCGTGGCCCTTTGGCATTATTGAAACTTTGCTCAGTTTGTTTCAGTTTTGTCACGATTAACCCTACACAACCCCAGTGGCATGAAGTTGCAGTTTTTTTGTGTATTGTTGTTTGGTTTCGGTAGGGATTACACTTTTTGCCTTCAATTTAATATTACATTACACAATTGAAATGAATATGGATGACCATCTGAGGCCGTATTGCGATGTTTATTTGCGTGTGTGAGAGAAGGCTGTATGACATACTCAAACTCTGTTTCCGTCAGCTGCATAGTGCTAAATGCCAGTGAGTGTTTCCCTGGGTCTCTCAGCACCTGTCACTTCTGTTGCTTCTACTGAGCTCACATTCCATACTTGGTAAAGGAGAGGAGGACAGACAGAAATCAAGAGATAAAGGAGAGTGTGTAACCTTTTATGCTCCTCCAGACCGATCCCGTTCCAGCATAAATCACGTACGGATGGTCACGGAAAAACACACCGGTCCTTGTAACTAGGCAAGATTTTCCAGACAAGGCACGGAGGAATACAATAATATTTCCTAAAAATGCAGAAACTTTTGTGAATGCCCATATATGGCTGTTGAATTGTAGCGCTGATCTTAAGAGAACATTGTGTTTTATTGGTCTGTCTTGCTTTTCTCTGTCTGGATATTTATGGACATCGAAATTAATGTGTTTTCCCTTTCTTTCTCTTTTCTTTTGTTTGTTTCAGACTAAACAGAGCCAGTCTCTTCAGTCCGCGCCTCCAACCCCTCCATCTCTTCCCTGTTTTTCACGATGAGAGCGAGGGATGAGAGGAGGAGAGGAGGTGCTTGTGTGGACAGATGGATCACATTGCTGCTGCTTCAGCCCTCTGCTGATCTTTGACCCCCCAAAATGCATTTGAATTACTGTCGTCATGGCAACATGGACACTTGACCCCTGGTGTGAGGCGTGACGATGACTCACAGACAGAGAGGCGGGACTTCCTGTCCAGCTGTTATTCACCACAATCTCTTCCCTCTGAATCCAGACTTTTTGTGTTATGGACCGTCTCACTGGTTTTGTAAAAAGCTCTGGACTTCGAGTGGCCAGTGTCCCTCAACCCTCAAAACCTGTGAACCAAACCTGGAGAGAAACATCTGACCTGCACACACACACACACTCACACACAGACACACACCCGTACACCTGTTGCACGTCACTTATTTATTTACCCGTGTGCACAAACGTGTGGTGCCGTGTGTGTGAGTGCGCGTGCGCATGGGTGGTTGCAACACTGCACAAAGGTGGCATTTAAGAAATTTGCTCAACAATTCGAAATCGAAATAACCAGTCACTTGAAAAGCCTACCTCAGAATGAGCCAGGTTATGACATACAAAAAATATATATATTAAGAAACTAATTTATTTTTACAAGTGAATGTTTTCGTAAACACCAATCCAAAGCCTTACTGACTGTACTGTCAAACAGTGTTTCCTGGAGGACATGTTATGGACCTGCATTCACTCACAAGAGTTTCAAAGATTAACTGTTTGCCATGGTAACTGAATGTCTTGTTCTGCAGTGGAAGAAAGGGTTCCGCCCGCCACACTTTCCCTGCAATCAAAGATCTCATATTATGACTATTATTGTTCAATTCTACACAGATATTTAAAGAATTTTAATATAATAATATTTATCTGAGCTGGTAAAGGACCGGATTGGCAGCCATCTGCTGCCCAGCACATGTTGTATGCAAGCAAGCTTCCAGAGTAGAGGAAGTATGTTTAAACCGAAGCCACACGTGATTAACACGTAAAACCTTACGGTACGCATGCTATACATATGATGTCGTGAGCCTCAGGTTAGCGCGAGGAGCACCTCACCAGGCCTAGGCACGCTAGCACACTCCCGCTGTCTTTGACCCTTAACCACCCAAAAGCCTCTGTTGACCTGCCCTCTTTCGCCACTCTGTGAACACAGCCTTTCCTTTGCCTTACACCTGCATCCGTTGGCTTGGTGTTTAATTCAGTGTCCGCTCCACAGATCGGCCAATCGCAGGATCAGGCAACAAACGAGAGCGATAGTTTTTAGATGCATCTCAGAAGGCTTGACACCAATACTGCTGCTCCCTACCACCAGACAGGGATAGACTCGCCAGAACCAATGCTTTGTCTTGCACTTACAAACTCCCTAGATTGTAACACAAGACACTTTTGAATGTAGAGTATTCCGGAGATCTCCGCAAGGAGACGTATGGACAAAACACGGCTAAACATCCACAAACAAACCGATATTGAGACAAAGTCGTACAGGTTAACACAAGCAAGTGAAACAAAGTACAAACACACACGACTTAAGTATATGAAAAAACATTTGCCTAGAAATCTGTAAATAACATATAAAGAAATTGCAACTGATGTTTTTAAGTTAAAGATTATAACTTATGTCTTTATATATATATACTGTATGTGTTTGAATGAATTTTCCCCGAAACTAAAGCACTAATGAAGGTACTTGCCAAAGGCTGAACTTTGGCCTGGCAGTTTTCTTTTATAATTCTTCAGTACATTTGTAAAAGTATGTACACTGTACAATAAATGCCACTTCAATGATATTCGATAATGCTATGTTATATATTAAAAAGAAAAATATGATAAAATTAATTCATTGAGTAATACTTGATATTACAAAAGTAAATCTTGCTACATAGGTACAAGTTCACAAACGGCATATGCAATATTTACATTTTTTAAAAGATTAGTTTACAGAAAGGAACCAAATGTATAAATACTGTGTTAATATATTTAAACCTTAAAAAAGTTTTTGCTGTAAACATTTTTTCTGCCAACTTTGAATGGAAGTTTTTTTCTCTTTTCCATCGTTTTTGCTATTGAATCCTAACAGTAATTTCAGCAGCTTTCTTACACGAATGCTGTTTCTCAGTATGGAAAGGTTGAATATTTCAATGCCTGATTGAGTTTTTCCTGTGTCTTCCATTGTATATATTTCATATTCTTTGCATTGTGATGCTACTTAGAAGTGATAATTTAAACTTAGCATAATTAGTGTTGCTTTAGAAACTGTATTGATTCTGAATAGCCACATGCAATAAAAAATTAACATTATTTAAGAAGCTCTGTGTCCCTGCCTGCATCTGTTTCATAACTTAATACTTAATAATGTTAATAATGACATTTCTCGTGTCTCATCTTTGATGACTTCCTGAGAACAACGAGATTCACCCAGACAGCAGATGTCTTGATTCATCTTATTTCAGGAAACACTTGTCATTTGAGTAACATCCCAGACATGTCACACACATACACACTCATGCGCTGAATCATTGGCCTAAAGTACCAAGTGATGTTAGATCCTCAAGGAGGTTGTTTGGTTAATTGAATGCAGACTAAACAAACAGCCTAAGTGTTCATGAAGACGCACAGTGGGTTACAATAGCTGCTGTGCTCTATGACAGACGGTCTTGATCATGACCCAGAATACATAACTGACTAAAGAGATTATGATTTTTCACGCCCTAAGCCGTATGATAAAGGCTTATTAATTCTCAAGCCCCTGCTAATTAAAATGGTAATTAAGTTTAGGGGTAAGAAAATTGCACAGCCTGCTCAGTGCCAAAAGGGTGGGGGTGGAGGGGGGCAAAAAGAAAAAAACCCCAAAACAAACAGGCCTGAGATTTCTCCTTCTGGTTGTCTGCTGTCGCCTCAGCAGATGCAAAGGTTCCTGGGATCAAACGTGGGCAGCTTTCTGTGTCAGTGGTCATTGAAATGTATGTATTAGACAGATTTTGATTGAGTCAGCTTCCAAGCAGAGCAGTATGACCATCTCGTGTCTCATTAAATTAAGTGTAAATGCTAGCGGTTTCCCATAAATGTGTGTCAGTATGTGAGGAGCAGAATCAGTAAATTAAAGCATTTATTGTTAACCACACCTTAAGTAGGTGTGTCAGACCTACTTAGGCTGTTTTTCCGATATATTGTGTTTTTTGGGGGGTGGATTGTCAAGATTTGACAATTTTGAGGAAAACTTCCTTTTGGGGATGTCCTCATTGTAGATATGTGAGACTGTGAGCAGGAAGGACCCAGGGGCAGCGAATAAGAGAGATAAAGTCCCTGAGTGAACCAGCTCTTCTCAACGTGCTGACAATCCCATCATCCATCACAGCTCCAGACTGCTACAAATAGCTCGTTTGGACCAATTAAGCTCACTAATTGATCTTATTAAATAATAAAAGGTAATGGATGAATAAAATCACTCTGTAGACAGGGGAATAGATGCTTAGGTTTGATGACAGAGGGTTTGCTGTAAATACTGCTGTTCTATCACAATAGATTTTGGCTGCTAACTGAAAGATTGTAGGTTTGAAGAAGGGGTGATCTCAAAAACTAAATAATGACATTTACATTTAGGCATTTAGCAGACGCTTTTATACAAAGTGACTTAAAAGCAATAAATCAAAAATGACAATAAACATCAGCCATACGTAGATACAATTTTACCAAAAGTATGACAACCTGCTGTATTTGATGTGAGGGCATTGTGTTAAATATACAGCTGTGTATGCCTGTTTTTTTAAATAATTTTGTGAGTGTGTGTGTGTGTGTGTGTGTGGCCTGTGCTGCTCATCACAGAACCTTCATCACCATGGAGATGAGCACATGATTACACATGCTCTAGGCTGTCATTACCAGACTGGACCTTAATGCTCTTAGCAGTGGGTTTGGAGAGCAGGTGGGCTTCCATTTCTCTCAGACTGTGGAACAAGATAGAAATGCATTTGTGTGTAACAATGGAGACGTTTTACAATAGTGGTTTAATTTCAGCACCCATACTAAGAGATAACAGCGTTCACTGTAAGCTGGGGTTTGGCGTCAAGCCTATGTTTGTAAGAAAATTCACTGTGGACCTATTTAGCTAAACCTATTTATTTTTACCCTATAGGCTTTATGAAACATAAAATAATGGAGTGAGCCACTCAGCCATTGTTTGAAAAAGAAGTCTTTTGGGCTACACAAGCAAAGACAGGCATGCAAAAAGTGCTTTCTGACTAAATCCAGACAATAAAGAGGTCCAGACTGTAGCGACTGCTCTAGGTTAAGGTTTTATGTAAATAACACCATTGTAGGTAAATGCGATCCCCCTTTTATGTAAATTAAATTACATTACATTTGTCAAAATTCTCAGTCACTCCAGATGACTTTTTATAAATTATGACTATTATAAAAGGCAAAACTCAAGGTATTGTTACAGAGTATAAATATTAACGTGTGTCTGCTGTTTTGCAGAAACAAGCATAACATTTGCATTTGCATTTTCACAGCCAGTAAGAAGCACGTAACAGTTTAGGACTAAAACTGGTTCAATCTGGCTTATTTATCCAGAAGGGTTCAGGCAAAAGGAACAGAATAGATTCAGTAAAACTACAACTTTTCTTTGAACTACAACTTCTGAGAAGTTAACTTTTTCAAAAAACAGTTATGATGGTCAGAATTTCAATTAAACGTAATTACGTTTTACCTGAAAAGCAATATAGCTTGAAACAATGTGGGTAGTGGAAGGGCACTACAGAACCTTATTACTCTGAAACCCAATACAGAAGACCATATTTAGTGTTTCATGCTAGGAAAAGTATCGCTATACTCATACTTGGGGTTAGCGAGGTAAACAAACTCCTAATTAAACTTGTTACTCGTTCTGCACATTTTATGCTATATTATACGACTTGACAAATTATGCCACTTTTTGAGGAGTGCTCTATAATATCATAAAAACTTTGGATTTTTTTGACTCCAGCACCCACTCATATCCATGCACCATATATCAAACAGGCAATTCGCAGTTTGCACCATTGCATCACTTTTTCAAACTGTGTAAAAAACAAGTTTCACTTGTTGTTGTCTTAGGTGAAACATATAAAGGTCATAACATGCAGCTGAGTACGTGCACTGGTGTTGTACCGAACATAAGAGAGATTGGTCTAAAAGATGCCAAGAATTTCTCAGCTGATTCATGTTGTTTCCCTGCAGCAAAGGACTTTCGGCATTGCGTAAGAGCTAGAATATTGTTTTTTTGTGGTTCTGTTGTGAAGGCAGGCCCAGCGGAGGGATTAATCTCCTCTCTCCCATTCGTTCTTTCTCTCTCTCCCTTTCCACCCCTATGCAGAGCAGATCTGACCTGCAGAGACTCGCCAGACAGACAGAGATGAGTCTTCAAAAATGAACCATCAAAGGCTCCTTCAGTGCATCAGTCTTGTCTGGCAAAAAGATCTGGATTCTGATAGGTCAGACAGTGTAATATTGAGTTGATCCATACAAACAAAGACACAAACCAGCATGAGACATACAAAGAGCTCATGAGACATAAAAACAGACACAAACAAACACCTGAGCACACCTGGGATGACTCACTATGAACTTGGCCAGGTTTCAGGAGGTGAGCTCATGCCCCCCACACTCCCACCCCCTCTCCCTCTCTCTTTCCTTTTATCTCTTTGTTGTTTTCCCAGAACTCTCAGCAGCACAAGCAGCTAGGGGCGGGGCTTAGACAGGACCCGCCCACAGCTCACCTGCTTCAGCAAACAAACAAAATCACTTAATGTGCTTGTGCTACGTGTATGTGTGTACCTGACAATGTATTGTTCCAGTTTATGTAAGAGAACCATGGGAACACAGGTGAGAATGTTACCTTGCACAACTGGAAAAGTTAAAAGTAGGCCACACAGCTTCGGAAAACAACCACCAAAACAAACATCAAACGTTGGGTGTATGAATGGATGGGAATAACAAAAGGCATTAAAACATATCAAGTGTAGTAAAATCCACAGCTAGACATCTGAAATCAATCATGCTAAAGGAGTGTCACATTCATATTAAGTTCAGTTTCAGTTTTCAACCCCATGTTTTTCTCATGCATTCTTG
The DNA here is from genome assembly GCA_036877625.1 of Ambastaia sidthimunki. Taxonomy (NCBI): domain Eukaryota; kingdom Metazoa; phylum Chordata; class Actinopteri; order Cypriniformes; family Botiidae; genus Ambastaia; species Ambastaia sidthimunki. The sequence goes on along the minus strand of JAZGTK010002804.1, from coordinate 22,328 downwards.
GGAGTTGTGGCTCATCAGAGTGTCACAAACATGTTGACAGTGAAGGAGCTTACAGGAAACTCTGAGAAAAATATGAGAATTAACAAATTCTCACTAACCAACTGTCTCTTTTATTTTTCTTGCTTAGACAAGTCTGAGGAATGTGGCCCCCTCTACTGCTGCGTCTGCTTCCTTCTTTCCTGCTTGTTTACGCTTGGCCTGTGGCTTATTCCCAAACTTGGCTGGGAGAAGTGGGAATGTTTGCCGTTTCCGGGGGGATAAGTCCAGACCCGGACTTCTCTCATACACCCAAACCCGTGTGCAAACAACAACAGATGACCCAGAACCACATCCACTCATTCACAAAAGTGATTATGTGAAGATCCGTCTTCTTTTACCAGACCACTAACCTGTCCAAAGTGCTGATCTGTCTCGTCTGGCTTTATTTTCCTGACACATGCTAAAAGCTTTCTTCATCCAAACAACTCCACGGAATTGTAATTAAAACAGACCAGAAGTCATGAGCAGTTTAACTTGGAATCTGCACTCCAAGGGCTTTTGCAGAATAAGAAATTCAAAGTTCTACACATGCCTCATCCATTTTTTAAACTTAATTTCATTTTTCTAACAGAATGAATTATTATGGCTGATAGATTATGCTTTTGTGGTACCAATAAGTGTTTAGGGGTTGGTAGCCATTGCCATCATTGATGAGGGAAAAGGGTAAATATTGGCATATGAGAGATATAAATATTCTGTTAATTTTCTAACTTTGTCACAATGATTGCTCACCCCTGGTCTAGTACACTTATGAGTTACAGGTTCAGTACAGCACATAAATTCATTTGTAGATATCCACAAATTTTCCAATAAAATCAATAGGGAAAATGCAGAAAAAGGCCTGGTCATCATGAGTCAGTAAATTTTAAAGTAGATGCAATTTGATTCCTTCTGAAAACAGCAACACTCCCTTAGTTCCCGACACTTCATTTGTTATTTATCTCCTTTTGCATGTGATTAATGTTGTTGTGTCATTCCAAAGATAATGGTCTGATGAAACCAAGGAAATTGTCTTGTTTACTACATTCTGAGGGCGGTTGTGCACCTTTCATAGAGGGAGAAATTACTTTCACTTTCTCTCTCTCTCTCTCTCTCTCTCTCTCTGTGTTTTGCAACATATGATGGTGGGTTGTGTAAAACATGACATTAGAGTGATTGATTTAAAAAAGTAGCAGCTAATTGATGTGTTTCTACTGCATGTGTGCTTACCAACCCATGTGTGCATGCATGGGAATATTTCTCTATATTTAATATCCAGCGCAAGGCACAGTGTGTACTAATATGCTGGAAAATGCCTTGGAGACCTCTGCTTTATGACCTATACAGCAATATTTTCCCCTTTTTTCAAATTCTTGACTTCTCTCCACGCCTTCGTTCCACTTCATCACTTGCTTTAATCTGCCGTTGTCCTCATCAGGTTGCTCCTGGCCCTCGGTTTGACGCGCCTAGAGGAAAATTGTATTGCTCAGTTGTTGCTCTTCTGTAGCTCATAGGACTTAAACGAGTCACTCCTATGAGACAATTGTTGACATACCGTACATACGAGTCAGAGCAATAAGGTAAATACGGTAGCATAGCTTAAATAATATGTTGACAAATGAGAAGAGAAACTGCTAAAATGTACAACTTTTGAGTGCCTTTGAGATCTTGGCAAATCTGAGAACAATTTGGGATATTGTTGAGAACTTAAGGAGACATATATGAGACATAAGCAGGAGACCAAAATTGCTCCTTTTTATTTTGATTGCTGTCCAATTCTTTTTTGTCTTATAGGAATAGAAGGATCTCTTCCATGTGATGTAACTGTGCATGCCTGACTGATCTTGTTGTTTTAAATGGCTGTTGTGTTATTGCGTCTCTTGTGGTGGACGGTTGAGTGTGAGGCTGTTTGTGAGCAATCAGTCATTGTGAAACAATGCAACACAATACTGACTGATCCACTGATCTGACCATATCTTACACGCTCTCACTGGTGTTAATGGATGCATATGTGTTTGTGTGGCTGGGTGGCACAATGGCTGGTTATGTAAGCTTGGACCTGCCCCAGAGCTGACCCACATCTCTCACAGCTACACTCGTAACATGTTTATAGTGCTGTGGCATAGTTCTAAGCAAAAGCACACATTCAAACAACATGCACACATACACACACACACACATACACACACACTGTTTCACAGCCACCACTGAAGGTGTCTCCAGTGATGAATCTTTGTACTATGTTTGTGTGAATATTTAATATCTCATTTTAGTTTTCTTTCTCTGGTGCACAAACACAACAGCAAGCATGTAAACAAACATTCACACACATGCAGCTGAGGCCTCTCCCCTTGAGAGGGGGCTGGGTGGCTGAATGTGTGTGTGTGTGTGTGTGTGTGTGTGTGTGTGAGAAGCAAGCCTTTGGGGAAAGGATGTTTTATAGTCGCTGTGATGGGGGGAGGGGGCAAATAAACAATTAGCAGCAGTATCACTCATCGGCGAGAGGGCCTTCCAACACATGTGCATAAACACATTGACATAATTAAATAAAAACACATGACTACAAATGAAACTCTGATGTCTATCCTTTAGCATTTGTCAACATGACTGTCATTGATCAGTATTCATTACATTCTGTGTTGCTGGATAATATCTCCTCCCTCTTGCTGAGATACACTTCCAGCTAAACACACACAGCTAATATTGTTCCTCAAACAGGGAGAGCCGCAGGGCCGGAAGCACCCCTTCCTCAAATATTTATTCTAGTCTTTCTGCCTCTGAATGTGTAACTAGATACCATGTAACAACTTCTGAGTGTGTATATGCGTCTGTGGCTTTTATCACGGTTGGTTGGGTTGTGAACCCAGAAACAGGTCCAAGCTGCTCATTGTTTTTTTTTGGTGAACACAGGTTATGTTTAGAATAGAATTACTATAGCTTACTTTTTAACTGAACTCTGAGCAGTATAAACATTTACTTTGTTGGAAAAATATAGGAGAAACAGTAAGTATTATTCCTTAACGTTTCAAACTGTGGTATGCTACAATGACATCACATTGCCTAATTTTATTATATGACATCATTCTATAATATGGTGTTTTAGCAGATGACAGCCAGTTATAATCGCTTTCTGCATTTTAACAATTTTTGTGTGATTAAAAAAATAAAAAATAAGAAAAGAGTGTAATTACTTCTGGTTTGTTAATTAGCCTGAAAATGAAAGGTCACATCAAACGCATTGAATTGTGGGATACAGTACACCACACACTATGTTATATGCTGCACATATTCGCAACAGTGAAGGGTAGTATGCTAGTATGCCATATGCTAGAATGCTATAAGTGGGTAATTTTAGATATTTAGCAGTAGGGCAGTATATATGTGCAGTATAATAATAATGTGAATAATGTCACAAATTTTAAAATTGAATATTTTGGTAAATGACGACCTGTACCTTGGTATCTGTTCTGCTAACCAGTGCAGATTTTCAGTGTAATGTGAAGTATGAAACTAATTAAGACATTTAGGAATGTAAAAATGCATCTGTATGGAATTCAGAATCACAATTGAATGCATTGTGGAAT